>OZ035882.1:47712460-47938989 GCA_964034835.1 Muscina levida
GGAATTTAATATAACTTTAATTTGCGGTTAACTTATATATTTCTGAAGCGTTGCACAACTAAAGGAAAGAACAAAAAACGAAGATGAACAAAAAACTCTTTATAACATTAAGCTAATTTTCGAAAGATCCAAACAGAGAAAGGACGCTGGGTAACTTACCATGAAACGAGACGAGAGCGATAAGATGGCGGCAAAGAAATCGGTTAATGTTGCAAGAAAATGCAAAGTGCCACAATCCACAAGTGCCAGAGAGAGGGAGGCAAGACATTGCCATTCGAGCCAAGCCATGCTGCCGGAAGAGCATAGGAAACTGAAAGTTAAACTTAAAGGATGAAGTTAACTCAAACATAATGACAAGTTTGTTTGAAAACACTCAATATTAAGATGACGATGGCTGACAATGATGTGAACGAACAACTGTATGGATGACTGAGTAGGCGAATAAAAGAATGGCAAACGAATGAATGACTAAGTAAATGACTGAAATGCTTGTTGGCACAGAGAAAGTTTTGCCTTCGACGGAAATGACATTTCCAACAACTTGTACTTGTACTTGTGTTCGTCGCATTTGGCGGCAATGACTGAGGAAGTGTTGGAAATATGCAATAAATTATGAGAATTTTATTAAAGGAAATACGACGAACAAGAAATTCAAAAGTGATTATCACTGTAATCAGTGTTTCCAGCCAAAAAAAAAATACAACAACTAAAACAGAACAGAACAGGATAAGAATAAAAACGAAACGTACGAACAAACGCAATTGAGAACGCCAACAGAACAGACCAGAATTGAAACGACAAAACTGAAATGAGAAACTCATTGAAATAAATTATTGATTAGGGAACACAGTAATTAACACTCAAAGTCAGTGAGGACTTTTGTGTAATTGAAAAATAAAAACTAATGACTGCACATTAAAACTAAAATACATTGGCATTGGCGCAACCGCCCTTATAGCGCGATGAAACATTAGAGCTGAATTAGAGTTGTGGCACAGTGTGGTGCCAACACTTTAGGTTTTGATAAACATATTTTTGGGTAGGTTAGGAGTGACAAGAATAATGAAATAAAATTTTACAGGGATAAAGGGTTTAATGTTCTAATACGCTGAAATGTTAGAAAGCATTCATTAAAGAATATAACAAAAAAGGTCGTCCAAGTAACAAATAGCAGTATTATTTTGCTCTCTTATCCCATGAGAAATTATTTGACTTCGAACAGCAAATGTTTGTATTAATATTATAATAAGGCCTCTTATGCTGCTTATGCTTTGAGATTTAAAAAAAAATATTTATCCAAATCGGTGATTTATTTTTATTTATGGAGTTCACCCGTTACAAAGTTTTTTTTTATATAACCAATTTGATAAATAGTAGTCGTTGGCTCAAATGTGCAAACAAAACAGTAATTTTCGATCAGTGAGCAAAATAGGCGCGGCAAAACTGTATACCTAGAGAGAACAAATTTGTATGAAGATAAACATTTTATATTGCGATAGGGGGCTGAGAGTGTGTGCCAAGGGTTTTTTTTATTGGTTAGAGAGATCAAATTTGATACACAGATATTACTCGGCACTTACTTACTTACTTAAGAATTCCACTAGCTTTGGTCTTCTGCGTGGTCTTACCAGATGATGGCACGTCGGCAACTACTTGGTCTTTCCAACGAAGTTAGGGTCTCCCTGCTCTGCGCCGTCCTTCAGGTTCGCCTTCAAACACCTTTATCGCTGGAGAATTTACATTTACATTTATCCTGGCAACATGTCCCATCAATCGTAGTCGTTGAATTCTGACTCTTTTAGTTACGTCGATTTCGTGGTAAAGCTCATACAGCTCATGGTTCAACCTCGCCGTCGACACAGATAGGTCCATATATATTTCGGAGTACTTTTCTCTCGAATACTCCCAGGTTTTGTATGTCCGTTGTGCTAAGCACCCACAAGTCGGCAACATACAACAGTACGGGTATAATTAACACCTGGTACAGCTGTTTCTTCGTATCTCGAGATAAGATGGTGTTACGAAGTGCTGCCAAAGTCCGTAAAAACATATATTGGCTAGCACTATTCTCTGCTTAATTTCTTGGCAGACATTATTTTTCTTGTTGACGAAAGATCCGAGGTATGTAAACTCATATACTACCACAAAACAATAATTTTCAACGCTGATGGTGCGTCTAAATCGAGAGGACTCTTGGTTCGTCGAAAACATTATTTTTGTTTTGTCCTAGTTTACCGCTGACATTTTTAATTTTTGCTGACAGCTTTTCTAGTGATGAGGATACTGCAGTAATATCCCGCGGATTTCGCCCAATAATGGCTATATCATCGACATAGATTTGTGGCATGTGGCGCTTGTGGAATATGGTGCGAGACATGTTGGCACCAAACCTTTATCATCACCTTCTCCATAACTATATTACATAGTGTACAATACAAGCGCTCACCCTGCCTTAGACCTTTTTCCGTGTTGAATGGTTTATAGTTATCCGTACCAATCTTAAAATGGGACCGGCCGTGGCATAGTGGTTAGAACACGCGACTACAATGCGGGAGATCGCAGGTTTAAACCTGGCTCCAGTCATCTTAAAAGAAAAAAATAAATAAAATTTTCTTTCATTGTCGGCTCCCCTCGAATGTTGTTGACAGCAACTTCGCAGTATTAAGCGACGATTCAATCGTCGTGACTAGTAAGAGCTTCTCAAACAGTGACGTCCGCATTCGTCGATAAACAAGTAGGTGCCGTTAGTTGTGAATCTAAAAATAGAAAGCGTGTTAATTCACAACAACGCGAGAAGCTATCCCATACCTCATTCATGGGGTGAAAAGGGAAATTAAGTAAGTTTACCAATCATAATAGAGGATTTGGAGTTTTCCAAGGTACATCTGCAAAGTCGAATTAGTTTTTCAGGAATACCAAACTCAGACGTGGCCTCATAAAGCGTATTCCTTATCGGAGAGTCGAAGGCAGTTTTGTACTCAACAAAGAGACGATAGCTGTCAATCGCTTTTCATGAGTTTTTCCCAGGATTTTGCGTAAAGTGAATATTTGATCCGTCGTGGAGTTACCAGGTCTGAAGCCGTAGTGATATGGTGCAATAAGTTTTTCTACAATTGGCTTTAGACTTTCACATAGTATGCTCGAAGCCTCTTTTTTGTTTTCCAGGCGGGATATTGCGACACGTATCTTGCTCTGGCTCGGAGGTGGACTGTTAATACCGTCGTCGTGGATTGGAGCGGGGTCTGCTGAAGTGGTGTCCGTATGCAGTAAATTTCAGAAATAATCTTTCCATATCTTCAGAACGTTATCTTGGTTCGTCACTAGCTGACGATCGCTGTGTTTGCAGAAAGGCAACCCTGTTTCACGCATTTTCACCTTAACTCTCTGGTGGAATCTTTGGGCGTCTCCTCTTTTTCGGAGTAACTTATGTTCTCATCCTGTCTCTTCTTCATCTCCTTCTTTTTCCGTTTAAAAAGACGAGTTACCTCTCGTCTCTTTTCCCTGTGCCGTTCACGAACGGCTCGAGTTGCCATTGGCTGTAGTTTCGCCCTGTATGCAGCATCCGTCTCTCTCGTGGCATTGCGATATTCATTATCGTACCCGGCATCTTCTTGAGACGGCTTTATGTACCCAGTCCGCATGTCTATTTGGAGTCGGCTATATATTGCCATTGAGAGGTAATATTATGAGGGGTTTGAGCATTCCATATGGTCCGCAGTTTACCGATGACCAGCTTTCACTGTGCCTGGTTACGTAAGTTTTTCGCCTTTCTAAGCCTTGTCTTAACTGCGGTAAGGTAGTGATCAGAGTCAATGTCCGCAACCCTGAACACTCGTTGCGTGCCTTCCATAGACTACCACGTGCTGTATCTGGTTCCTCGATGTGCAGACTGAATTTTCCGATGGTAGGCTCAAATGCGGCCTCCCTGCCAATTTTAGCATTAAATTTTAGCATTTGTTGTCATGGCTAGGGCAACGGTCATATACATTTTCTAGGCTCTCACAGAACTCGTCTTTGTCTTCATCGCTTTTTTCTTCTGTCGGAGCATGGGTACATATAAGTTTTATGTGGAAAAACTTTGTTTTGACTCTTATGGTGGCTATTCGAGTCATAGTCGTGCTTGTCCGCATAGTCACTTTAGTGGATGTCGCACGTCTTTATGCGGGAGCATCCGTGTCCCGTCCACCGGATTTCCTGTAAAGCGGTTACATCAGCCTTGAATTCTACGAAGACCAGTTCGACGAAGGCACCTGGTCTATACAGAGTTCTAACATTCAATGTACATATCCTCAAATCATTGTGTGAAAGTCTAAAGCCTTAATTCGTTTGCGGTGGTCGTCAACATTTTGGGGGTCCGTTTTATTACTTATTACTTCTTACAATAGTTCAAATGTCAGTTGCGGGTTGCCAGCCCAGCGCATCACGTCGCAGTTTTCTTCTCCTGCCAGGATTTTTTTACAGCCGCCCATTCTGGGTCAGATGCTGACCAGGGTACCGCTCACTCTGAGCCGACATTTGGCATTACAGATTAAAATTTGGAATTTTGTTTGTATATTCGGTAATTGGGCGGATGACTTTAAATATAACTTATGTTTATGTGGTTCGATTTCCGGCTCCAGCCATCTAAATTTTTCTTTCATTGCCGGACACCTCGGTGTTGTCGACAGCAACTTTGCAGTATAAGTGTCAAGTTAATCGGCATGTCTTGTTAAAAGCTTCTCAAATAGTGACGTTCGCATTCGTCGGTAAATAAGTAGGTGCAGTTTGTTCTAAATCTAAAATAGAAATAGTGAGAAGCTATCCCATACCTCATTCATGGGGTGTAAAGGGAAATTAAGTAAGTTTTTTTATGTTTAAAAACAATGAGCCTATTTTTCGATTCATTTTTGAACTGTAATTTTGCGTTTTTTGTTGTTTTTTCTTTATACAGTACTTTAACTTGTTATGTTTTTTTTTGTTTGCTTACTACACACTGTGCCGCCTAACAAGTAACCGAAAAAATGTGTAATTGCATTTGATAATTTATGTTTCAACAACAATAACAACATATGTTGCCTTAGTCTGATAAACAAATTACCCGCAGTCGTTAATGTCCTTGTCCGCGTTACAAATGCTTATGGGCCAACAATTCCCGCAGTAAGTAAACACCCCAGCTATCAACAATCCTTTCGTTTTATTGATTGCTCACCCAAATTACAAACGAAAGAAATCAACGAAACACATACACAAAAAAAAAATTGAATTCCTCAATCAGCCCAACGTTTCATAACACCTCTAAGCGACTTCCGTCACCAACAACCACCCCTATAACAAATTACAGCTATGAACGAGTAACGAGTGAATCAGTGAATGTTTATTGAAAACAAAACTACAACAAAAATAAAGAAAAAACAAAAAAAAATCATAAAGAAGTACACTGAAAATTCAAAGTCACGCAACAATTACCGGATAGGACGTGCCTTCAGTGAGCGCCAAATAACACTGCGTTGGCAGTGACGACATGGCTGGTGGATGAAGTGAACAAAAGGGTTATACAATAGGAAAAACTTGAATTTACAATAAGAGTTTTGTATTTGCGATCAACCGTAGAAGGTAGATTGGTATAAATCAATATAGTCAATTTTCTTCGCGTTAACTTTATTTTACGATCTAAATAAAAACCGCTAGATATTACTGCAACCTTCCCGTGGCTTGAAAGAAAATCAGTAAAATAAGAGAACAAACTGAAGTAATTATTTACTAATTTTTTCTTCACATCCCATTAATCTATAGCAGAGCTTTTCGAATTTGTGTAAGTTTTAATGTTCTATTTTTAAATGTTAGTCTAAAAGTAAAACATTTACCAACTCAGAACGAACATATTAACGATGAATACAAACGTCAGATTTTGGTGATGCGTTTACAGCACATTCCAATTGATTGGTTTATTAAACAGTTGCTCTCGACTACATCGAGGTCGCCTCTGATCAAGGAATAATCAATGGCAGTGACAGGGCTCGAAACGATGTCACTCGCATGATAGTCGCGTGTTTATGCTTTCAATAAATATGGAGCCTATTTTAACTACTGTTACTTTAGCAATGGCTATAATTTTAATTACATCATCCTGACTACCAGAAAAACCAAAATTTGGTCTTCTTTAATATAGAAAGGAAAATCGTTTTCGCTTTAAACATGTAAAAACACAACAAGTCAACCCATACGACGACCCCTTCGCTTTACTTCATCAAACACCAACACCGACAACATTACGAGTATTATGACATCGTTGTTCATAATGTTGTTAACTGTTGTTATTATGAGCGAGTCGATTATATTTATAAAATATGGAACCAAATGGGTTGAAAGTAGGCTGGCCCTAAGCACAGCTCCCCTTTTGCTTGGCGAGTGGTCGGTAATTGTTTCTTATTGAATAATTAAGGGTCATTTTTTTTGTCAGAAGTAGACAGACGACTGCCTTTGGCCTTTTCACTGACATTGGGGGTGGTGTAACGACAACAAAGTGTAGGCGGGTAACGAAATAAAGCATAGCAAATTGACACACGAATCTTTGTGGGGCCTTGCCGTGAAAGTTTGCTAATAGAACTTTTTGTTTTATAGTAGAATAATTTTTTAACAATTAAAACTGCACACACCAGAACCGCAATTTATAGAATTTATGTTATGGTTTTTGTGTTAAATCTTTCAACTGAGCTTTAAAAACGGCTCCCAAAAGACAATTAGATAAATAGCCACATAATCATGAAAATGAGGTCATCATAGTGCAACTTTCTAGCGGTTATCATTTAAGAGCTACTATCAAACGAGTGACCAAGGCTAGAAACATGTCACAACCACCTCGATGTTGTAGACATGAACTTCTGAGACATTCAGTCAATCGATATGTCCAGTACAATCTTTTTCAATAGTTAACGTTCGAGTTTGTTGGAAAATTGTAGGTCTTCCTGTGAGAGTTTCAAAATGAAGCGTGTTAACATACACAAATGCATCGTTTGTTCTGCATCATTCGTTTTGTCAAGATACATGCTATAACACTGTAAGACAAGTTTAAACTTTTGACCTCACCCATGATCGAATTTTTTTTTATGTATTTCAAATGGCCTAGATGCGGTTCTGACGAGCCCAAATTTAAAAATTTTCACAAATTAAATTTGGCACACACAAATTGTCAACAGATTTTGATGAATTTTATTTAAATATACCACAAATGGCCAACAGCGGGTTCTAACAAAGTCCAAATTTATAATGTGTCAAAAATTAAAATTGTCACAAATTTTTTTTAAATGTTTTTCAAATGGCTAGGAGCTGGTTCTGACTAGCAAAATGTGTTGACAAATTAAATTTGTGACAAAATTTGTGAGAACCCGCTTCTGGCCTTTTGAAAAACAATAAAAAAAAATTCATCAAAATCTGTTAACAACTCGCAGAGTTCTGCTAACAGGAAAAAGTCACTTCCAAGTCGTTGTATGGGTGCTTCGCTCCAAAAATTGAATTGCTCGTAAAAAACTTAAACGAGCTGATCTAGAAAACTGGGAGATACGTGTATTTTTATATTAGCTATATTTTCAGAATCTGGTCAGTTTGATCATGGTTGAAAAATCGTGTCGTACAGTGTAATAATTTAATATCGATATGAACTTAGTATGTATCGTATAGGGGAATTTGTAACGATTTATGCTCTTTTGTTTAACATAACATAAATACTATATGGTGGCGTATGATTAGCAGAGGTAGTATTCCACGTAAATCATACGTCACGGAGTACAAAAGTTTTATTTGAACTGCTCGGTTAGGTTAGGTAGAGAACATGTAATGACACAGTACCATGCCATTACAACACTCGGAGACCATTATGGTCCATTGTGATTGTCCTGATTTAAAAATGAAGAAATAAAAACAGAAGAATGTTTTACAATAAAATAAATAGCTAAGAAGAATAGTAATAGTGGAAAAGAGATAAAAGTGCTAAAAAGATAATTCCGGTGAGTTGTCTCCTTCAACTTTATATATATATGTATACAAGTAGTGAGATTACGTGGGAACACTATGGTCCTCTGCCCTTAAGCCAGATCAAACCATCAGTGAACTTCACCAGAGTCTCCATTGAACAAGACGACAGTTCAGTGAAACTATTTATGAAGAGCTGGGCAGGGGCATAACAAATGCTCAACGGTCTCAATTTCCTCCTCATCGTCGCAAAGCCTACAGTAATCCTCCTGTGTCCTCTCCCGGTTGAATGTAAATGCTCTGACGTCGCAGTGTCTAATAGTAGCTGTTTCAAAATAAATGAATTCAAAATCATTTGATCAATGGAAAAGTGAAACTGTTGCTTATGTAGGGAAACGTTATACGAACAGATTAAAGGAATTGTAAACCTTATTTTTTTTTTAATTGTTTCAGCTGAATCGGATTAGTGGTTTTTGAGTTATGACAACCAAAAGGTCCTAAAACGTGACAAATTCCCCTATACGATACTCATTAACTTCAAATCATTATTCAATTATTATGGCATGTAACTTGACAAAACGAATGATGCATAACTTCTTCCTTTTGGGGCTACGTTCACATGCAGTTCTCAGAATTGAGTCCGAAATCAATATGGATTTGATAAGCTGAAAAATGTTGTACTCTGTAAATTTCGAGTTTATGACCCATTTTTGGTGTTTGGTTTTGTAAAAGGGTGAATTTTTTTTTGTAGTATAGAACTTCCGATGGGGATAGCAGAAAAAGTAGCAGTAATGAAGTATGCTTTACTTTTCTTCAGTATACTTTGGCAAATCATGATCATGCAAAGACTTACACTAGAACAACTTTGTAAACGTTGTGAAAATATATTTCCAAAATTCGCGCTATGTTCGTCAAACTTATAGATTACTTCCAGAACATTGGGACATGTATGGTAACCAAGGGGCGGTGAGTATGAAAGAGTACTCAAATTTATCAATCCGACTCCGTACTTATTAACTCGATCTCTGTCTGTCCCCTTTTTACAAATGTTTGAGGAAAGAACTAAGCTCCCAGCCATATAAGATCCCATTGGTACAATAACACATTTTTCAGCTCATTGATTTGGGACTTAATTCTGAGAATTCCACCTGAAAGTAGATCCAAAAATAAAAACTTCTGCATCATTCGTTCTGTTGAACGGTATACCGTACGGAATATCTCTTTTGTGTCTGAAGCAAAGTTGTAGATATTGAATAGGAGTAAAAAAAATGCGAAACAAACCTACCACAAAAGTGCATCCATCGCAAAAATGCCACACACTCCCACATCTCATACAAACAACCTCTTTTTAAGGGTGTCAGCCAGTCTGTCTTCGATTACAGCCGTAATATGAGAGCTATGGAGCTGAAATTTGGTAGACAACATTAAATCCTCTAAGCTGAGATTATGTTCTGAATTTAATAAAATCATACAGAAACAACTCTTACCGTATGTTATCGTATATCCCTACGATAACAACTTTAATTTAAAAGTTATTGAGCTGAAATTTTACAAGATGAGCAAATCCGGACAAAAACTACTCCCGCCCCTCATTCAAATCTCCCCTTTGCGGGTGTTAAGCAATTCATAACAATATTCTCAGCTCATATAAACAATTCAAGATCTTTTCAGTGAACAATTATAGAAAAAAAAGATGCGACAGATTTATACGCCTTCAAAAAACAGAATTTCATTTACTTAGAACTCATCCGACACATTAAGATGATTACACAAGGGAACAAAGTATTTGTTGTTTAAGAACTGAATATTGTTTTAAAGGTAATTTGGGACGCTGAATCCAAATCTGCACTTGGTTTTTTTGTATCAGCTCGACTTTTCGCGATATACCGTTATGTCCATAACTAAGGCACTTCCACTACAAATATTTAAATAACTTGAAAACGGTTCACCATATTCAATTAAAAAAAAAACTTGAACTCGTCAACAAAATTATCTTTAATCCGTGCCTACTTTGTTTTTAATTTGGCCTAGTGGTTTCAGAGATATCGTTGTAGTTTAAAAAAAAAAAACAAAAAATTTACAAAAAAAAAAAAAATTTTGTTTTTTTAAAAATTCATAAAAAAAATTAATGCAACACAAATCACAGTGTTTGTCTTAAAACATTTAGTTTAATATAGTGTGAATCAAATGAGCTTTATTTCATTAAAATCTCTGCACAACTTTTGATTTTGTCAACAATTTACTGAGATAACTAAATTTACAAAAATTACGATTTCCATACAGAAATAACATTTATTAATATGTTTGTGAAAGTGTAACTCGAGCAAACCTTAACGGATCGTTATGAAAATTTATCAGTATTAATATTTTTCGAAACGAACTTATGGGATTGTAAATGGGCGGAATAGCCCCACCCCTTCTGGTACCTCCCATACAAAATTACTTATTTTTGGATAACACTAGTTTACAGCCATTTTGGTCTTTGGATACCATTATTTTTTTATGATAGAGGACTGGTTTCTGATTAAGAAAAAAAATTTAAAAAAATTTTTTATGGAGTGGATTTTTTTTAAAAAAAATTTTTGTAAAATTTTTTTCTTTGTTGACGGTACCTTTTGATTTTAACCTATATTTCAAGTTCTAGACGCGCCATCAGGACAAAAGAGGTACCAAATTTATTAGAATCAAATGGCCAACAAGAATTATGCCACTTTAAGTCAACAAATTGCTTTATTTTGCCCTACTGGCTGAATTTATTTGAAAAATTTAGCTTTCATCATGAAAAATAGCGTCTCCTTTTTTAGTTTTTAAATAATGAAAAATCGAAAACTCGAGATAAAATTTTTTTGAAACCTTCTGCGTATAGTGAACACCTTACCAAACAAATGTAGTATTGCAGAAGAGAATCTATGGACTAGTTAAAAAGTAATGGTCTCTGAAAGTTGGCATACAGAAATTAAGTTTTTATAAATATTTGAATTTTTGCATTTGTCGGAACTGCAGAATATGGTCCGAAACCCCAAACAACAACAAAAATATACCATTCACTTCGTCTTGGTCCCATAACATCGAAATAGTAGGTCAAAATGGGAGCCGAGGTCCTTGATGCACTTGGTGGGGTCAAGAAAGGGGCTCCTTGGATTCTATGATGACCGCCTATGTGCGGTTACTCAAATGACAGATATTTTCCAGTAGGGCAAAATAAAGCAATTTGTTGACTTAAAGTGGCATAATTCTTGTTGGCCATTTGATTCTAATAAATTTGGTACCTCTTTTGTCCTGATCGCGCGTCTAGAACTTGAAATATAGGTTAAAATCGAAAGGTACCGTCAACAAAGAAAAAAATTTTACAAAAAAAAAATTTTTAAAAAAAATTCACTCCATAAAAAATTTTTTTAAATTTTTTTTCTTAATCAGAAACCAGTCCTCTATCATAAAAAATAGTGGTATCCAAAGACCAGAGAAAAAATAATTATTTGTAAAGTAGTGTAATTAATATATCTTCGATAGCTGCCAAACAGACTACCGGAGGATATTGAAATTTGGTCAGTTTATTTATCTTGCAAAAGTAGACAAACCCTAAAAAAAACCGAAACCGTTGCCATACCCCTTCTGGTACATACAAATGACCGAACTCACCCCAATAGTCTTACATACATATCTTTTTTGTAAGTACACTGAATTTAGTCAAACTATGCGTAAGTTTTACGGTTATGAAAATATGAATCAGCAATGAATTTACACTATATCGGATCACCCCTTCTGGTACCTCCCATACAAAATGACCTATTTTTGGACAATTAATATTTTCCCTGAACTTCCAAATTGACAACTGCCGATGAATTAAATTTGGTCAGTTAATTAATATTGTAATATGAGGCAAAACTATAAATTAAACTATAAATAAATTTGCAAATTTGTCATGATTTTTAAAAATACAAAATTTTAATTTTTTTTGGGTAGAAACAAAAAATTGCGAAAAATCTGTTATCACCGAACTTAGCATAACTCATTCAATTTTCAATCGATTATAATGTACATACATGTTTTAGAAAGCTATTTTAATATGATATTCAATAAAGCTAATAAAAATAACAATTTGCCCCCAACCGATTAACTTTCAGCGTGAAGAAATAATTTTTTTTTTGAATAAAACCGCCGTTACTCAGTCATTTTTTTTTTGTAATATTAAAAAATTTGATTTTGTTCAAGGGTAACAACGATATCTTTAAAACAAAAAATTTAAAATCCGGCTTATGAAAAAAAAATTATGATTTTTTAAACTATAATTTTTTGAAAAAAAGTCGAAAATACGATTAGTACCTGTAACTTAAAAATTCGAGCTGATGGAGAAAAATGGAGATTAGATTTGAAATCAGCGACCTCAAATTAGTAAAAAAAACAGCTATCGAATTCCAAACAACACTCGAAAAGTTCAATTTTGTTCCCTTGTGTTATTATTTAATCATTTATTTATCCTTAATAGCCAAATCTTATGCTATGGATTTGCATGCCCCTTTTACGGCCTTTGCATGAACTTTAAGCGGAGAACTTTACAAAATATGTATAATATCTCTGCCCAATCGCTGCAGGGCAAACACGTTTCAACATTTACATTTACAATTCATGTCCGTCACTCTGTGTCCCGCTCAGTGTTTATCTCATTTCCGTTCTGTATTGAATAATGACAGGTTTTAGCATGAATACAAATTTGATTAAAAGCAGCCCAGGCTAAAATACGGTTTCAACCTGAATGTGAATGAACGAATGATGACTGTTTAGAGTTTAAAGCCAGAACTGCGCTAGTCTGCGAATTTTCGCACACTTTCCAAGTTCGTTGTGCTGGCTACTAATAGGTGAAAAGGTAGAAAAACACTACAACAAATATACTTTTATCTTATCATGATGGCCAAATCTTGCGCTTGACGAAACACGCTGCCCAAATTGATTCTCCACACCCGTCTGTGTGGGTTGGTGGTGTACTTTTACCGCCTTATCCTCCTGCTCCGTTAGAAGGAAACACCCTCTCAAGTAGTCGTCGCTGTAGTAAATGAACGCTGAATGTTGTGCTGTTTTATTATCAAAATGAAATTTTTGGACATTAATGAGGGGCAAATGTTTTACAAATTGTTACCATAAGTCACGCAATGATTTCACCTCCAACACTTCTTTAAAATCATATTTTGGTCATAATTTTTTATGGCTAACAAAACATTTTGTTGTTTGCCGTTTTTTGTCGTTTGCTTTTGTTGTTGTTTTTTTTTTTCTGATGGGACTCTCATTCCTAATTACTGTTGGTTAAAGTGTTTTTTTTGTTACTAGGGTCAGTGAATTTCAGTAGCAGTTAAATGTTTGCTGAAGTGTTTTGCTGTTTTATGGCGTCGTCGTAAATATGTGTTAAACAGGAAGTACTTTTTGTCGCTTGTTTTCTTTGTTGTTTGGTGTGCTAACCAACGAAAAGGTTGTTAATAAATTCAATAGAAAATTTATGCACTGGAGTATTTGCTTTAAGACTTAAATTGTGGAATGTATGTATAAGAAGAATAATTTAAGTAACGTCTTAAGTATTGACTACTAGACGCATAATGGGTATCTAAAGAAGAGTTTTAGCGTGGATTAGCATTATAACAAAATCAGACTAATGTCCTGAGACTTTGTATTGGTTTTGTAATGCATAGGACAGAATGGGTTCGAAATTTACTTACATCGGTTATAAATATTTAAATAACATAATAACGTAAATATATAAATAACATGAAAGGGCGTCGGGAGTGTGATGCAAGGTAAAGCATCTGATCGGTTTAAATTGGCAAACCCAGAGTGATCCTTGCCAATTGGAATTCAAGTCTACTTACAGAACTCCGTATTCGTGGTACTACTGCGGACGGAGTACCTCCACGTGGTGACGCCTGGAAAAGTGCTTTTGACGTCAGCGCTCGGCTAAGTGTGAGAGGCGAAACCTAAAACCCAGGCACGTCGGCTCAGACTGAGCGGCCAGCGTCTGACCCACAATGGGCGGCTGTAATAAAATCCTGGCAGAAGGAGAAAACTACGACGTGGTGCGCTGGGCTTACAACCTGCCACCGACGTTTGAACTATTGCAATGAAAGAAATAATAAAATGGACCCCCCAAAATGTTGATAACAATGCGCAAACGAATAAAGGACCATAATTTGAGTAAATGCACCAGGAATGTTATAACACTGTATAGACCAGGTGCCTCCATCCAACTGGCTGAAGCCCTCAAAGAATACAAGGCTTTACAGGAAATCGGGTGGACGGGACACGGGTGCTCGCACATGAAGAAGACAGGCATCTACTATTCTGATGCCTTGTATAGGATGTGGATTTGTGGTTGGCAAGAGACTGCGACTCCTAGTCTCAAGATTCAACCCGGTATTTGAACAAATACTCACTATTAGAGTCGAAACAAAGTTTTTCCACATAACTCTTATATGTGCCAATGCTCCGGCAGAAGAGAAACACGATGAGGACAAAGAAGAGTTAAATAAGAGCCTAGAAAATGTATATGACCGTAGCCCGAGCCATGACATCAAAGCTGTACTAGGCGGTTTTCATGCTAAAATAGGCAAGGAGACCGCAATTGAGCCTACCATCGGAAAATTCCGTCTGCACACCGAAACGTCGAACCTTGGCATCAGATTGATTGATTTCTCCGCAGGAATAAATATGGTAGTTAGCAGCACAAGATATAACAATAAAAATATTTATAAGGCAACATGGTTATTTCGAGATCAATTGACGAGGCATCAGATAGATCACATGGTAGTCGATGAAAGGCACGCATCGAGTGATCTGGGATGCGAACATTGCCTCCGATCATTACCTTACCGCAGTTAAAGTACGCACAAGGCTAAGCATGGCGAAAAACGTACATAACCAGGCATAGTGAAGGCGGGACATCGGTAAACTGCGAACCACAGAGGTAGCGGACGCCTACTCCAATCACCTACTAACTAAACTGCTTCAACCCCTGATAATATTACCACGCAGTGGCAATTTAAAGCCGACTCCATAGAACGGACTGCGAGAAATCTACTTGGTTACTCAAAGCAGTCTCAAGAAGATGCCTTGTACAATGATGAATGTTGCAATGCCAGAGAGACGGATGCTGCATACATGGCGAAAGTTCAGCCTTATGCAACGCGAGCTGTTCGTGAACAGCACAGGGAGAAGAGATGAGCGGCAACACGTCTTTTTAGACGGAAAAGGGAGGAGCTGAAGAAGAAATAGGATGAGTGCACAGAGTTGCTTCCAAAGAGTTAAGACGGCAATGTGTGGAGCAGGGTTGCCCTTCTGCAAGGACAGCGATGGCCAGCTAGTGAAGTACGTTCTGGAGATATAAAGAGAACATTTCAGAAATCTGTGTGGCAATATCCCGCCTTAAAAATTAGAAAGCGGCTGGAGCCGATGGTCTCCTAGCTGAATTGTTTAAGGCGGGTGGGTGGGGGATTATGAGCTAGCAAAAGCTAGAGAAGAGCATGCCCGGGGATTGGAGTCTCAGTATGTTATGTCCCATATACAAGAAAGGAGATCGTAGTGAGTGTAAGAACTACCGTGAAATAAGCCTATTACCAACTGCGTACAATGTCCTTTCGATCATATTGTGTGAACGTCTAAAGCCAATTGTAGAAAAACTAATTGGAACTTATCAGTGCGGCTTAGAACTAGTAAGTCTACGAAGAACCAAATATTTACTTTATGAAAAATCCTGAAAAAAAAACTCATGAAAAGCAGATCGTCACCTCTTTGTGGACTACAAACCTGCCTTCGACTCTCCGGTAAGGAATAAGTTATTTGAAGTCATGTCTGAGTTTGGTATTCCTGCAAAACTAATTCGACTTTGCAGATGTACTTTGGAAAACACCATGTCCTTAGTTGAGTTTGGTAAGGATCAGTCTGAACCATTCAACACGGAAAGAGGTCTCTGGCATAACTATTTAATGTAGTTATGGAGAAGGTGATGAAAAAGGCTGGTGTCAACCTGCCTGGCACCATATTCCACAAGAGCCACATGCCACTAGCCTACTGCAGTTATCTCATCACTAGAAGAGAAGTAAGCAAAAATGGGTTTAGCCGTCAACGAGGACAAAACAAAAATAATGATTTCGACGAACAAAGAGTCCTCTCGATGGGGACGTACCGGCAACGTTGACAATTATTGTTTTGAGGTAGTAGATGAGTTTACCTACCTCGGATCTTCCGTCAACAAGAAAAATAATGTCAGCCTATAAATTAAACGGAGAATAGTGCTAGCCAATAGATGTTAAGGACTTCAACAGCACTTTAGTAACACCACCTTAATTCGGAATACTAAGAAACAGCTTTACCAGGTGTAAATTTAACCCGTTCTGTTGTATGCTGCCGCATCATGGGTGCTGACTACAACGGACATACAAAACCTGGGAGTATTCGAGAGAAAATGACTCCGAAAAATATATGGACCTATCTGTGTCGAAAGCGAGTTTCGCTATCGGATGAAGCATGAGCTGTATGAGCTTTACCACGACATCGAAGCAGCTAAAAGAGTCAGGATGGATGTAAATGCTCCAGCGAGAAAGGTGTTTGAAGACAAACCTGAAAAACGGCGCAGAGCAGGGAGATCCAAACTCCGTTGGAAGGACCAAGTGGTTGGCGACGTGCCACCATCTGGTAAGACTAACTGGAGAACGCACGCCGGAGACCGAAGCGTGTGGAATTCTTTAATACTTCAGACCTCTAATTTATAAATTACGTTCGTAAGTTGTAATGTGCCACTTACACAGTACAACACATGACTTCGGGACTCAATTCTGAGAACTGCACGTTCGTTTTGTCAAGTTATATGCCATAATAATTTAATATCGATATAATTATTCACATTTTTGGCTCTTTTGTTATATTTTTATATGGTGGCGTATGATTATCATGAGTAGTATTCCACGTAAATCATACGCCACTGAGTACAACAGTTTTATTGTAACTGCTACAAATTAAACCCAGTTCAAAATAATTTGATGAATGCAAAACTGAAACTGTTGCTTATGTAGGGAAACGTTATATGAAAAGATTGTATTGTACCATTCAACACGGAAAGAGGCCTCAGACATAACTATTTAATATAGTTATGGAGAAGGTGATGAGAAAGGCTGGTGTCAACATGTCTGGCAACATATTCCACAAGAGCCTATGCCGATGATATATACATCATTGGCCGAAATCTGCGGGATGGTACTGCAGTTTTCTCATCACTAGAAAAGGAGTCACCAAAAATGGGATTAGCGGTCAACGGGGACAAAACTAAAATAATGATTTCGACGAACAAAGAGTCCTCTCGATGGGGACGCACCGTGAACGTTGACAAAAGAGCCTAAAACGTGAAAAATTCCCCTATACGATACTTACTCACTTCAAATCGATATTAAATTATTATGGCATGTAACTTGACAAAACGAATGATGCAGAACTTCTCCTTTTTGGAGCTACTTTCATGTGCAATTCTCAGAATTGAGTCCCAAATCAATTAGCTGAAAAATGTTGTACTGTGTCATGAAAGTAAGTAAGTAAATGTAATATAGTTAGAAATAACAAACTATTTAACGTTAAATGATACAGTTTGGATATGAATAGGAGAACAGTACTATTATTTCCAATAATTTCTACTGTGCGTCTTAAAGGATAATGAGTAACTAATATTTTCTTCAAAACTTAAACAAATATTTATATATCCGAAAGTGTAAGCTTTTATTTGATATCCATATCGTCTTACTAGGACTGGTAGAAAAATATTAAAAATTTTTTTGTCAATAATTATATCCTTTAAAATCTTGTCCTAAAAATGATAACCTGATTATGCAGTTTTATGTCGTTACTGTTTACTTTCAAAACTATATTGACATATTCATAACTAACTGTATATAAGCGCATGGTGTTACACACAGTTTTTGATACCGTCGAGAATTGTTTTATTAACTGTTTCAAATTATTACAAAAATGCTCTCCAGTCCCGTTTTTACTGTTATTTCATCCCAGTCTCGAGTATAAATATACAGTCAATAGCAATATCCATTCATTTCAAATAGCTTTTCATATATGTAAGTGCGTGCATTCAGTGAAGTACCAGCACTTCAAATAAACATTTTTCCTGTGAATTTATTTCACCCCAAAATGAAATAATATGCAATAATCAAATATAAATGTAAGGGAGTATACTTCAACAACGAATTGTAGTACTCGTATGAATGCAACATTAAAAAACTTGTGGCAAAATATAAATATTTGCACAGCAGGAAGGACATCTGTAATGTGAGGAAATTTTCGGGGACACAAGTTGAAAATATCTCAACTACATGAAAATACAAGCATGGAGTTGTACGGCTTATTAATATGTATATAAAAAACGAAAATTTGGTATACAATTACATTTAGATGGAAGTTTGAAAGATGGAAAGATTAACACCGAACCAAAGAGTTAGAAGATACCATAGTTGTGGTTCCAAGCGCTTCTGACGTCAACGTATAGCAAGATGAGAAGAATGTCAGGCTCATGGGGTTCTCGCATTTATCCATCGGATTCTATAATTTTAATGAACAATTCGATAAATATGTAAGGGAAAGTCCGAAAATTGGCGACGTACGTAGAGTTTGCGTCCCCCAGACACTTTGAAACCAACTTAGGAGTCTTAGCAACAGAACAAACATTTCCCCCCCCCCCTTTTTTTGAAAAGTAACTATAAAATGTTATTGCCCGAGAAATGATCAGACCTCTTCCAATCCCTGCTTTGAATTGCCATACTACCCTCACTTAGTGCAGCTGCGCTCATATTTTCGTCTGTTTAAACTGCATGCCAATGAGAAGTTGGAGTTCGTGCTTGTCAATGGAATGTTTCTACGAAACAAATAAAAAAATGTGGTTTTTAAATCAATACTTGGCGGTAGATATTATCGACTTGCATCGTGCGTGCCTTTGATGGTAGCAGTTAAGTTACCGCCATGTGAGGCCTTCCCTGCGTTGCATATTTATCGTCTGTTGAGTTGGTATTTTTTTATTTTTCATTTTTGTTTATATTGTTAACATTTTAATATGTTATTAAAACAGTGGGTAAGCATATAAATATATACTATAGACATGCATATGTATATATTCATGCATATTTGGTGTTCGTTTTTTCGGTTGTTCTTCGTTAATATATATGCATAGGGAATATATATGTGTGTGTGTGTAAATATGCTCATAAGTATACATATGAATATTCTTGGATACTTGTTATCGCGCTTCACTTGCCAAAAGTTCCAGTGGTATAGTTGTATTCATATACGTAATACGTGTATGTCGTTGTCAACGTTGGCATTTGCATACTTGTATATGTGTGTGCATATGTTGGTGATATTTTTGGCGTCTGATTAAACAAATTATTTTACAGGCTGTCTGACATTTTTAAATATTCAAATAGGTCGTTTTGTTTAATATTTGTTTGAGTATTAATTTTTTTAAACAAAAAAATTAACATTGGTTTTTACTTTCGTTGTGGTAAATTGAATTTCATTTCATTTAAATGGATATTTTTAGGTCTTTTTTGTTGCAGCCAATTAAGCGATTGCTGTAATGGTAGCATATTGTCTGGCATGAGGTTTAAATGGCAGTCATGCTTGTGGCCTTTTAAGCTTATGGTAGTAAATACTGTAACTTTTGACGAAATTCAGAAACTAACAAAACTATAAATATATTTAACTAATTTATGAAAAAACTAAAACATTTTGGCATCAGTGTAAAGTTATGCTGTATGAGTTATGTCAGCATTCAATCGACATGTGTTTGGTAATAATCTTTTGGAATATTTTGCAATCTGTTAGGTAACTCCAATGAAACATAGTAGCGTGTTAATCACTGATTACGACATTTCTTATGCATAGGGTGCAAAGGAAAACTACTAGTTTGCAGCACATACTTAATATAATAACACCTGTTGCTTGTAAACAAAATAACGTGTTATATAATAGTGATATACTAAGAGCCCTAAAAACTTTTTTAACAGTTGCGAGAAGTAGAGGATGATAATTAAGCAATTTGGAACAATATTCACAATATTTGATTCATTCAGAACTATGTTTTTTAGTTTTATATACAATTCCTCAAATATAATTAAATGTTCTAATAGTTATGCTGACTTGAAGTACACAACTCCTTCATTTACTTTCAAAGATAATTTTATTTAAATTAAATTAGGATCACCTATTTGTGAGCAGAAACTATAAGAAATTGTCCTAGATCATTGAATGTTTGCAACGAGCATAATATTTAATAAATTAGAAAAGCACGGAATTACATCAAAATCGGTCACGCCCATCCCACCGCCTTCCGCTCATAAAATTCAAAACGGTTTTACGCGTTAAATTTTTCATATTCAAGTAAAAGTGTTCAAATTTAAGCATATACTCTCTATCACTTTTCATCTAAATTGCTCACGCCAACCGCTAACTGTCCAAACAACCCAAAATGTTTGTGTTGCATACAATTTTGAATAAAATTTTACCTGTTCCCGAAATTTCCGAAAATTATTTTTATTATTGTAATTAAGTGAAAGAACAGCTTTCGTTAGTTTTTCTACTAAATATCAAATAGCAAGCAAATATATGGAGATATCCCCATATTTTTAAATTAATGGAGACTTGCTATATTTTGTCTACGTCGAAGTCGTTATAAAGCTCATGGCTTCTTCGACGACGGTAATCGCCGTTAACGATGTAACGATTGCATTGAATTCTTCTCTCGAAGACTCCCAGTACGTTCAGTGTCTGGTAGAGTTTGATCTTAGTTAGTAGAGAGAGGGCTTTGTTATTAAATCGCATGCTGAGCGGTTTGAGATCAATACTCGTCTCTTGATTTCCAGGCTGGCATTATTATGTTTGTTTACGGCGGAGCCAATGTAGACAAAATCATCTCCTACTTCAAAGTTATAGTTGTTAAAGTTTACTCAGCGTTCCAAATGTGTAGAAGATTTGTTCGTTGAAACAAATAACATGGGTTTGTTCTAATTTATTACCAGACACAATTCTGCCGACTACTTCTCAATGCTTGAAAAGGCTGCAGTAACATCCCGCATTTATCAGCCAATGACATATATATCATCGACAAACGCAAGTACCATCCGACCTTTATTAAAAATGCTACCAGTTGTGTTTATCAATGGATGTGATGATTTTTTAGAGATCGTATGATAGATTATCGTCTTGTCTAAGGCCTCGCTTGATAGAAAAAGGACAGGTATTTCCCTATTTTCACTGAAGACTTCGTGTCGGTCAGTGTCATCTGGTAAAGACGTATAATTTTTGTGGGACTGTCGAAGCACAAAGCTGCAAAGCTGCAAATCGATAAACAGATGGTAGGTGACGTTCTGTATTTCTTGGGACTTCTCTAGAATTTGCTGTAGTGTGAAATTCTGTTCGATTGGGGATTAACCAGGTTTAAAGCGAGGCTGGGCTTTAGTCTTTCACATATCATACTGGACAGGACCTTGTTTGCGATAGGTAAAAGGTTGATCCGGCGATAGTTGGTACACCTTTCTTAAGCACAGGATGTAAAACACTCAGAATTCAATCATCGGACATACATTCCTTTAGTCAAATCGAGTATATCAAATCAAAGTATCTACAGTCGCAAAATCTTAAATTTGAATTATAAGATCTAATATAACATTTAGAAAAAAATAAAAATATTATAATAACCTAAGACAAAATAAGAATGATATAATACACTTAAAATAGAACAATTAAAAAAAAATATTTTAAACCGACTCCAGTGAGATTTGAACTCGCAACTTTGCGATTACCAGCCAGATGCTCTCCCACTCAGACGGCTGCGACGCGAGCGCTAAAAGAAGGCTTAGCACAACAGCATCATCGGTCAGCAGCGCAAAGGTTCATAATTATCATTTGGTTCATGTCACCACGTTTTTATACAACGATCGTCGGTGACTCCTTCAAGACGAAGTTTATTGCCAAGTCAAGGAATGCTATCTGATCTCCTTGATCCTTTGGGATTGTACGAAGGCAAGCATCTTTGTAAAACGGATAATTAGTCTGTACAACCGGGATATAAGCCTGTACAATCGAACAATAAGTCGGTACAACCGGGCTACGACCCTGTACAAACGGGTTAGAGGCCTGTACCATCGGACATCAAGTCTATACAACCGGGATATTGGCCTGTACATTCGGACCTTGATTATGTACAATCGGACAATAAGTCTGTACGACAAACGCTAAGTCTGTACAACGAGTCCTCGTACTTGTAAGGCAAAGGCCTATAAATTGTTGTTCTTATTCTTCTGTTCCAGGACCTGAGCAAATTTCGCTAGAAGGTCCTACTGAATTTGCTTGCAAGTCCTCGACGTCCGCCGCCACCCGAATAACCACAACATAAAACCCGTCATGTTCCAATCTTTGAATTACCGCCGCATCAAGAACGTCCTGTTTCCCGTCACCGAATTACCGCCGCTCGTCTAAGAACCGTTTCTCCGTTCAAAGAACAACAACCCCAGGCACCGTAATACATTACATCAGACACCATCAACGATGCTAGGCCACCGACCAAGAACAATCCTTAGACATCATTACCCGCCAGCAAATATCTTAAGGATATCAGACCAGTGATCGCACTTTCGCTTAAGGATTCGGAGTGTTTCGATCTTAAAAATTTTGTGGATTGTAGATTAAGAATATAAATAATATAATATATAAAAATATAAACCTTGTCAGGGAAAATCCACTCTTGTATTTCGTATAGTTTTAGGGGTCCTTGCGAAGACCCTAGAGGCGGTATAGACTACGTCAGTCTAAGATAAAACCCCCGTTATAAATTGCAGTTAATTTTAATCATTGATAGTGTGCTGTTGAGAAAAGCACAGAAACCTCAATATTTCGAGTTCTTATTAAACACTTGTCTAGTTTAATAAATTGAAAAAAAAAAAAATTTATTAGAGACTTGAATTCCTTTCCATATGGGAAAAAGTGGTTTACTTTCATACAATTGCTGCTTTGAGTAAAAGACGCTGGCTGACGTTAGGTTTTCGACGTTGTGTACGTATGTCACATACGTCGCAAATGTATGTCACATACGTCACAGTTTACGACAAACCATCTCTGGTTGAGGATCCACTGAATTGCATAAAAATTAAGATCATTTCTTGCTTAGTGCCATTGATTTTCTAAGAAGACCATAAATACAGATATGATATATAAATATAACTCCACAAAGCTATATCAATAGATTTTTCCAATTGAGTGAGGTTTTAACACCAAAATTCCGTTGTATGTTGTTGGGTTTCCATGCGCAACTTTCGATCGCTTTTCCCTTTTCATGTTAGGCTGCGTGTGCTCTTTTCAAATGCGTAATATCCACGAACGCGCAAAGATACTACATATAAAATGCAATAGCAATTTTTGGAGGTACTCATGAATCGGATATATCGTTTACTACTTGACTAGGGTAAACTCTTTTTTTACAGTGATTTGTTGCAAAAATGTGTGGTGTTAATAAAATTTTGTCATCATAAAAACCTATGTGAGACTGATATGACTCTTAGACCATAATCTACTTAACCACCTCCTCTTCCAATTGCTTTTATTTTACCTCCCCCTTTGCCGCATTAACTTACACTCATCAATGTATGTATACGTATACTCTATCCGACAGACTAATAAAATATTTATCATACGCCGCATGAGCTTGGCTGGTAATTTGTAAACGTTTGGCAACATTAAAGCCTGTCGTCGTCATTGACAATCGATTAATCTTAAACAAAAAAAAAAAATCAAAAGCACATTGATTTTCATTCAAATATAAATAATCTGAAATTTGAATTCAATTGATATAACAAAAGCACAGCGTACTACGTGCGAGTGCCCGCCGCATAGTAAAGTTATAAATACAACAGCAGACTGACGATTTGACTCGATTAAATATTCAAGACTCGAAGCACGCAACAGTTGTTGACGCTTACGACGCGATTTTCGTTTTTTCACTTTTATATAGAATGAAATGCATTGACGTGAAATGTTATGGCAGAACTTTGATAGATAATAACACACATACATACTTGAACGTTGTTCTTAACTCGTGGGAACACAAGGTGAGTGTGTGGGATTGGCTAGACGCAAGGCGTAATATTATATTATATAATTGGTCCATTAAAGCATTTTGAGATATTTCAAACTTTTAATGTGATAAAGACCACGATTTGTTTCCATAGTCCGGTTTAAGATCTTGTCTATATGTCGATAGTAAAAATGTGCTAAATCAGTTTTCACTTTGTCAGTGGTACTACTGATGAATTAAACCCCAGGCAATGCCTTTTGCTGCAAACATTTAACTTGTGATAGCCATTTGGAATGAACTAGTAATTTTATCCAATGAAGTACTTATGGGATCACTTGAAGCATTGAAACCTAAAATTTAGTACTTCTACTCTAGTACTTTGAAACATTTTACAGGATTTCCACATAAGTAATATTAAAGCTTAAGTGTTATCAAAAAAATTTCCTATCCATCAAAATTAAAGTGTAGACGATTCACCCAAAAAACAAAATATATTTAACAAAATATATCAAAATTCTTTCAATTTACTTTAGTGTATCGAATGATACATCAATTCGGTTTGATATTTTTGGTCAAATTCAGTGTATCACGCACTAGGATGACGCGTTTCGAACTCCATGACGAGTTCATCTTCAGACACAATGGTACATCATCAGCTGTATATATATCTACAATTATGTCAAACATGTGCATGTGATGTAGATATCAGCGATGAACTCGTCATGAAGTTCGAAACGCGTCATCCTAGTGCGTGACACACTGAATTTGACCAAAAATATCAAACAATAAAAAATAAATAAAAAAACACTTTTCTGATATTTTGCCGAATTGATGTATCATTCGATACACTAACGTAAATTGATATAATATACAGTGAGATCGACTAAAAACTAACAAAAACAAATATCAAAATATACAGATGTAAGTGACCTTCAGTGTTCGCCTTATTGAGATATCGCTATATCTGATAATTTGCAGCCAGCAAAGTAACAGCAACGGTGAACGCGTTGCCTTAGGTATCTTGAAACAATGCTGTTGTGTCGTACATCACTATGGTTCTGTGGTCGTCATATTTGGACTCCGAAATTCCTAAGAATATCTATGTATATAAAATGGAATGTGTGTTTGTTTATTTATTTGTTTGTACCTTATAGGAGACCAAACCTCTGGACCGATCATCCTGAAATATTTTTCGACCACGCCCATTTTTACGCCCATTTTTTTAAAATTACGTAATTGCTTCCATATAGTTTTTAACAGATTTACTTCAAATAGTATACACATCTATATATATAAAAGGCTTGGGTGACTGACTCCCCAGCAAAAACGGCTAAAGCTGGCACCGTGAAATTTAGAATGTAGGTTCCTTTTATGACGTAGGCGCGCACTAAGAAGGGATCTTTGGAAATTCGGACTGCAAGGGGAAAAAATGGACGTGGCACCGCCCCATACAACTGGAATCACGCCCCATAAGAAATAATTGATTTGTCGATCATATAAATAGAACGATTGTAATAATATTTTCATAATATATATATAAAAAATTGCTTGACTAACTGATTTGGTGAAATGTGGTTGTTCTCCTTTTCGTGTAAACGTCAGCTAAGAATTGATTTTTGGAAATGAATTTAGATGTAGACCAATCGAAATTTTTCGAATTTCGTTCTTTATGTGTAAAAATACCGAAAGGGGATAAAACTGGTACTATCGCCCAGACCAAATACCTAAAGGTAGAGTTACGAAAATTTATTTAGCATTGCTCCCTATAGAATTAGAGAGCTTCTAGATGTGGTTTTTAGAAATTTGAACATTTGGGGGTAAAACTGGTACCATCATCCAGATCAAACAGCTAAAGGTATAATCGTATATGGGCATAGAATTAGAGGGGGTGTCACTCCATTTTAGTTGTGCAATACGAATGTGTCTGTTGAAATTCGAACTTTTAAAGAAAAAAAGGAATTAAAGCGGTACAATCACTCATACCAATGGGATAAAGCTTCAATCACATAAATGTGTATCCGTTCGTCTTATGAAGCCTTTGCATTTTATCAGTATTGATGAATTCTTAAGAGGATTCATTGTAAGTATGGGTGAAGCATCGCGAGCCGGGAAAGCTAGTATAAATATAAAAACAAAACAAAATATAACTTAATTTCCCTTTACACCCTATGAATGAGGTATGGGATCGCTTCTCGCGTTGTTGTAAATTAACACGCTTTCTATTTTTAGACTCACAACTAATGGCAACTAATGGAAGTTGCTGTCGAAAACATCGAGGGAGCCGGCAATGAAAGAAAAATGTAGATGACTGGAGGCGGGAATCGAACCCGCGATCTCTAGCAAAGTAGTCGCGTGTTCTAACCACTATGCCACGACCGGTCCCCGAAAACCATACAATGCTTTACAATGTATAATTGTCTCTCAACAGACCTTTTAATCAAAGCTACTTAACACTAGCATTTAAAGCACATTATTCATGCAAACTCATATTTAAGTTTGTTTTTCACATACAAATGGTGTTTAATTCTCAAACATTATACCACTTTACACCAATGTTTTTGTTGTTAATTTGCATTAATTTTTTTCCCGGCATAATCATTGGCATCACCCTTATATACATATATATATAATTCCACATACACACACACACAGTCATACGTACATTATAGAACACCGATATTGTGAAACCACAATGACAATGTAAACAACCGATATTACACATTTACACAAAGGACTACGTGGCCAATGTGGGTAAATACACACACACACATATATATATATGCATGTATTTAAATAAGTACTCCAGCACATAGACTAGCACACACACACACACATAGCATGATTTGATGTAAACAAAGCACACGCATTCAATATAATGATAAATTCATTATTTAATTTTGCCCGATGCTGTTTGTTTGTTTGCGTTTTTTTCTCTCATTGTGTTGTTGCTCTCATTGCTCTTGTACGCGTTAAAATATACATACAAACATTTAAATAAATATTTAAATTAATAACAATTTAAATAAAATACCCTCATGCTCCGCCTCCGGGTTTTGTGATATGGATACAATTTTTCCGGTGAAAATATACAAATTAAATGAAATACATTCATTTGTGGCAGGCAGCGTTGCAGTTGTATCTCTGTATTTGTATGAATTAAATCTTGATATTATCATCGTATTCACGTACTGTGTTGGTAGTTATACATTAAACTAACTACATAAATCCCTATTCAGAAATAACATCGGCAACGGCAACATCAACAACTTAAACGAAATGTAAGTGTAATACACTAATTAGCAACAATAATATAAAAGGGTGTTGATATACGTGGTGTGACAATTTTGTTCGGTGTTTTATTTAAACGTATGACATTTGGAGTTGTATGCAATCAAAGCGCATATGAAATGAAATAACACCAAATGTAGAAAGACAGTGCGCTCTAATATTTGATGTTATTGCAAGTGCAATATCTTTACATGTGGAACTTAACGCAGAGGTTTTTAAAATATATACAATTTTTGGAAAAATTCCTCAATTGTTTTAAGTAGAATCAACAAAGAATTGTGTGACTACAAAAAGGACTTTAAATTTTTTAAGGATGTGAGCCCTGCCTGCAAGAAATTATAAGCGAATTCTTGGGAGATAGTAAGGCAGAAAACTATAAGGGTATATTGAAATAACTATTACAATGCATATAAGGTTTGGGATTTAATATGTCATAAAAAATACATTTGCCTAAAACACAGGAACGTCGGCTCAGAGTGAGCGGTACCCTGGTCAGCGTCAGACCCAGAATGGGCGGCTGTAATAAAATCCTGGCAGGAGGAGAAAATTACGACGTGGTGCGCTGGACTTGCAACCCGCCACTGGTGTTTAAACTGTTGCAATGAAAAGAAGTAAGAAAATAATAAAACGGACCCCCCACAAAGTTGACGACCACCGCAAACGATTTAAGGACCATGATTTGAGGATATACACCTGGAATATTAGAACATTGTATAGACCAGGTGCCTCCATTTAACTGGCGGAAGTCCTTGAAAAATACAAGGCTGACATAACCGCTTTACAGGAAATCCGGTGGACGGGACCCGGGTGCTCGCGCATGAGGAAGTGCGACATCTACTATAGTGGCCATGCGAACAAGAACGAGTTTGGATGTGGTTGGCAAGATACTGCGACACCTAGTCTCAAGGTCCAACCCGGTGTGTGAACGTATAGCCACCATAAGAGTCAAAACAAAGTTTTTCCACATAACACTCATATGTGCCCATGCTCCGACAGTAGATAAAAGCGATAAGGACAAAGACGAGTTCTACGAGAGCCTAGAAAATGTATATGACCGTAGCCCCAGCCATGACATTAAAATTGTACTATGACATTTTAATTCTTAAACAGGCAGGGAGACCGCATTTGAGCCTATCATCGGAAAATTCAGTCTGCACACCGAAACGTTGATTAATGGCATCAGACTGACTGTTTTCTCTGCGGCAAGAAAAATGGTAGTTAACAGCATTAGATTTCATCATAAAAATATTCATAAGGCAACATGATTATCTCCAGATCAATTGACGAGGAATCAGATTGATCACGTGGTAGTCGGTGGAAGGCAAGCATCGAGTGTTCTGGACGTACGAGTGATCAGAGGTGGTACGCACAAGGCTAAAAGGAAAATTCTACCAGAGAGTTAAGGCAAGAATGCGTGGAGCAGGGTTACCCTCCTGCAAGGACAGTGATGGCCAGCTAGTGACGGACCCGGTTAACGTTCTGAAGATATGGATAGATCATTACAGAAACTTACTGGATACGTATACCTTTTCAGAAGATCCCGCCTTAAAAACAACACAGCGACTGGAACCGATGGTCTCCCTGCTGAATTGTTTAAGGCAGGCGGGGACGAGCTGATTAAGAGCATGCATCAGCTCATGGAGAACCTCTGGCTAGAGGAGAGCAAGCCCGGGGTTTGGAGTCTCAGTCTGTTATGTCCCATATACAAGAAAGGAGATCGTAGTGAATGTAAGAACTACAGTGGAATAAGCATATTACCAATTGCGTGAACGTCCAAAGCCAATTGTATAAAAACTAATTGGACCATATCAGTGCAGCTGATAAATATACGACGGATCAAATATTCACTCTACGACAAATCCTGGAAAAAACGCATGAAAAGCAGAACAACACCTACCACCTTTTTGTCGACTACAAAGTTGCCTTCGACTATCCGATTAGGTATAGGCTATATGAGGCCATGTCTGAGTTTGGTATTCCTGGAAAGCTAATTCGACTTTGCAGATGTTCCTTGGAAAACACCAAATCCTCGGTTAAGATTGGTAAGGATCACTCCGAACCATTCAACACAGAAAGAGGTCTCAGGCAGGGTGATAGCCTGTCCTGTACACTATTTCATATAGTTATGGAGAAGGTGATGAGAAAGGCTGATGTCAACATGTGTCTGGCACCATATTCCACAAGAGCCACACGCCACTAGCCTTTGCCGAAGATATAGACATCATTGGCCTAAATCTGCGGGATGTTACTGCAGTTTTCTCATCAGTAGAAAAGGAGTCAGCAAAAAAAGGTTTAACGGTCAACGAGGACAAACAAAAATAATGATTTCTAATAACAAAGAGTCCTCTCGATGGGGACGCAGCGTCAATAATGAAAATTATTGTTTTGAGGTAGGAGTTTACCTACCTCGGATCTTCCGTCAACAAGAAAAATAATGTCAGCCAAGAAATTAAGCGGAGAATAGTGCTAGCTAATAGATGTTTTTACGGACTTCAGCAGCACTTTAGTAACACCACCTTATCTCGAGAAACGAAGAAACAGCTATACCAGGTGTTAATTTAACCCGTTCTGCTGTATGCTGCCGAATCGTGGGTGCTTAGGACAACGGACATACAAAACCTGGGAGTATTCGGGTAAAAAGTACTCTGAAAAATACATGAACCTATCAGTGTCGACGGCGATTTTCGCAATCGGATGAACCATGAGCTGTATGAGCTTTACCACGACATAGAGGTAGCTAAAAGAATCAGAATCCAACGACTACGATGGCTGGGACATGTTGCCAGAATGGATATAAATGCTCTAGCGAGAAAGGTGTTTAAAGGGGAACGTGAAGGACGGCGCAGAGCAGGGAGACCCAAACTTCGTTGAAAGGACCTAGTGGTTGGCAACGTGCAACCATTTGGTAAGACTAACTGGAGAACGCACGCATAATACCGAAGCGTGTGGAATTCTTTAATACTTCAGGCCTCAAATTTATTAACTACGTTCGTAAGTTGTAATCGGCAACTTAAGCAAGCAAGCAAGCAGTTTTCATATAGTACACTTACTAGCAACCAAATTTCATTGAAATCGGTTTAGCCGTAAAGGCGTGATTGAGCCACAAATAAACAAACAGACAGACATTTACATTTATAATATTTATGGGGATATCCCAAGTTTTGATTAATTATGCTCGAGGTCAGTGTTTTGTTTTTTCTTTAATTTTTCAATAATTCGTTTTTCTCGAAAGAAAGCAGTGGGTTTGAGTAACAATACAATATAAAAGCTAAGTAGTGTAGCGACCACATTCCTCTGCTCCTCGGTAGGATCAATGTAAATAAATTACGGTTGTAAATTAAAAACTGTTCAACGTAGAATGCTAAAATTGATATGAAGAGCAGAGCTGTAAGATCCGCATAATATATTTTTTCAAAAATTTTGTATCGTGTGCATTAAAGTATAAACTTAAAAAAAAAACTTAATTTCCCTTTACGCCCCATGAAGGTCGCGTTGTTTGAGAAGCTTTTACTAGACATAACGATTGACTCGACACTTATACTGCAACGTTGCTGTCGACAACATCGAGGGGGCTGGCAATGAAAGAAAAATGTAGATAACTGGAGGCGGGAATGAAACTCGAGATCTCCGCAGAGTAGTCGCGTGTTCTAACCATCATGCTACGGCAGGTTCTTGGATAGGTAATTTTTTCAACATTTATGTTCCAAACCTTATAAACAAAAACAATATTAAGATAGCCCATGGTGTCCCCTCTTATCTGATATGTATATCGTTTTACTAGAACTGGCAGAAAAATTACAACATTTTGTTCAATAATTTTATCTCTTAATAATGTGGTCCATTTAAGCTCAAACTCGATCAGAAAATGAAAAACTAAGTATACAGTTTTGTTTAGTTTCGTGTCAGATTTCAGAATTTTATAAACATTTTCATGAACATATTTTTTTTGATTTTGTCACACGGTTACAATACTAATACATTCTCTAGTTTTGTTCACTTACCTTTATGATTTATCTGCATCAAAACAGCAATTGTGTCCTTCTGAAAAAAGAACAAACACAAATTTATATTATATAAATGATATATTATAATTAATATTGTAGTATAAAGTGTGAATTATTTACAGGATAATTTATTTATACCTACAGGTTAGGAATGACTCGCGTCAAGCTGTTATCTTGCAATAGTTTTCTGTAATAATACAAACAACAGGAAAAATATTAGTGTTGATGCTGTAAATACATCTTTTCATACGTAACTTTTTTGCTTTTGAATAAAACTGTATACTTCAAAAGCAAAATGTTCTTGGTTTTTAAAGGACTTTAATTCTGAGAAAAAATATTTTTAAATTTTAGGGGTAGAAATTGCTCTAAATGAGGCCATCATTACAAGATGATGTCGTATGTCAGCGACATCTATAGGACAAATGTAGTACTCGTCGAGACTTATACACCGATGCCTTTGATTTAACGATTGAGCCACAAACAAAAAAGCAGTGATAAAAAAACGATTTTGGCTGTTTTTCCGGGGGTGGGGGAGGAAAAAAAATTTTTTTTTTTAAGTTGTCTCGAGGTGATCTTTAATATTTGCCCTCGACTTTGGAGAAAAAAAAATTTTGTATGGGGACCGACCCGGTCTAGTGTACACGCTATCGTGGTATCAGCCTTCTATATATTGTATATAAGAAGTACATTATGTGAACGACTAAAGCCTATTATCAACGAACTGATTAGTCCATACAAGTGTGACTTTAGAACTGGAAAATCTAAAACTGATCAGATCTTCACACCGGCAAAACCAGTACAGAAATTTCAGTCAGTTAAACTGACTGATGAATACCATCACCCAATATAAGATATTGTTTAAGTCTTGAGTTATTGAAATTAATCGAATTGTAATTAAAACCAGTTAGAAAGTTTCAGTCGGGCAACCCGACTTACATTTACCCTTACCCTCAGTAAAACAAATAATTTTCTATTATATTGATATTATTACTCGATTTCGAAAGTGGGCAGAGTGGTACATTTGTATGGGAGGTACGAAAAGGGGTGTGTCTAGGCTTCCAGATTTATTCTCCATAATTTGGGCACGATTGCGTTGGGTGTACTGATATTATTACTACATCCCTAAAGTGGGCGGAAAGGTACATTTGTATGGGAGGTACCATAAGGGGCGTGTCTAGACTTCCAATTTTTTCTCCAAAACTATGTCCTGTTATAATATAACAAAATACAGAATTTGGGCACGATCGTGTCTAGTGTATTGATATTATTACCCTATTTCTAAAGTGGGCGGAGTGGTACATTTGTATGGGAGGTACCAGAAGGGGCGTGTCTAGACTTCCAGATTTTTTCTCCAAAACTTTATCCAGCTTGAACTTTACCAAATACAGAATTTGGGCACGATCGCGTTATGTCTTTTAATAATATTAATCGATTTCTAAAGTGGGTACCAGATGTGTATGGGAGGTACTAGATGGGGCGTGGATAGACTTCCAATTTTTTTCTCCAAAACTTTATCCCGTTATTGCTTTACTAAAAATAGAACTTGGGTACGATCACGTTTTATTTATTGATATTATTTCTCCATCTCCATAGTGGGCGGAAAGGTAGGTTTGTATGGGAGGTACCAGAAGCGGCGTGGCTAGGCTTTCAAAATTTTTACTAAAACTTTATCCTGTTATAGCTTTACTAAATACAGAATTTGGGGACGATCCCGTAGGGAGTATTGATATTATTACTCGATTTCTAAAGTCGGCGGAATGATGTATTTGTATGGGAGGTACCAGAAGGGGCGGGGCCATGTAGCCCATTTGCAATACCGTAAGTAGTTTTGGGCAAATGTTAACTCGTGCAAAGTTTAAAAACATTTGGCAGCGTCTTTCAAAAGATATCGTACGTACCAGCCGGACAGCCAGACGGATAGACAGACAGACAGACAGACGGACATGGCTCAAACGACTTAAAAAGTCATGAATCGAATTTGGTTCAAAGAAACCTAGGGTCTGAAGTGACTCCTTCTATGTGTTACACTTTTGGGTCGTATCAAATGATATATACCCTCATCCCTAAGGGTGATGGTATAAAAAAGCAGTGAAAAGCAGATCGACACATACCACCTTTTTGTTGATTATAAAGCTACATTTGATAGTCCGATTCGCAGCAAACTTTTTGAACCAAAGTCTGAGTTTGGTATACCTGCTAAACTGATTCGTCTTTGCAATAAGGCCATCTTAGTAAGTGAGATCTACATCGCACCAACGTCGTCTTATTATTCAGCTGTATTACGAAAATCGTCGCTCTGTGCAAAATGTACTCCGCACTATATTTGAAGTAAATAATCAAACTTTTCATCCAACTATTGCCAGTAACAGCCACAAATTTGAGTCACCGCATACAATATTGGCTGATACGTTTTTGTTCACGGTAACGTATGCTTAATGTATATTAATGTTTTTATACGCCGTAGTACACTTATAATTCTGAAGTGGTCGATAAAGCAGTGAACTTTAGAAACCAACTTGTGCTCTCCAGTGTACCTATTACAGGTGTAACTAAAATTTTCTGGCAATAATCTCATCACACAAAAAACAGCCATTACACCTTGTGGGATAATCACATGCCCACACACACACACACGCACACACAATACAACTATGGCAATTTGTTAATAACCAAAATGAATGGAGTTGGAAAAAGTGGAGCAGCAACACCAGAAATGGCAACAGCAGCGACAATAATAAGAACAACACCAACAATTCATAATGATAACAGTAATTAACATGTTATACATTAACTTTCAAAAGACCCCCTACCAACATTTCACCGTATGCGACCCCTCTCCATCTCTCTCTGATTTAGCTACATGAGCACTTCATTAGCTCATCTTGATGCTACTTAACGCAACTCTTATTTCATTTTAGTGCACAAAAAAAATTCATGTATTCACACTTTGTTGTTGCTGTTGGTGTTGCTGCCGGTGGTATTTGCCTTGTTGTTGTTGTTATTGTTGTTATTATCATAGATTGTTCACTTACATAGACGTACATGCGTATATAAACATAAATGTGTATGAATAATTTGCTGTGTGACTTGTCCTGTCCTTCCCTGCCCCTAAGGCTACGAAATGAACTCTGGGGAGTTTGTAATTGTAATGACTGTGCACAGTAGTTTGGTGTGGCCGAGCAAAGTTTTGTATTGTAGCAAAGTTTTGAAAATAATTTAAATTTGTAGTTGGTTGTTGGGTTGTATATTTTTGCGCTTTTAAAGAACTTGACAGTTCTCAATGTCATTGAATAGGTGCTACGACTTCAAAATTATATCGTAACAAACTATAATGCTAATCAGTGAAATATTAGTAGATTACTTTTTATATAAGACTCTAGTGGCCCTTAATTGTTTTTACCGAAATTCGAACTTTAAACTTTCATTGCGGCAGATGCATATAGAGTGTAACATTTTTCTTCAACTAAAAAGACTAAATACATTTTTAATGTGTAGATAGGGCTAGATATTTGACCATTCTATGTCCTTGAATCCTGCCGATATCCTTAAATTTTAAACAGAATTACAGATTACACTGTGCCACAAACGGTAAAGGCCAGTGATCGGCGGGGGTTTTGACTACCGGGAAAAGTTATATCGCTCACTAAAAAGTTATACGTGTCCCGGCGTTTCGCTGGGTAACGTCTAGAATTTGATGTTAGTATGCTTTATATACGAGAATTTGTCACTATTGGGGGGTCTTATTTCCAAAACTGACGTTGATATTGAAAGAAATTTGCCTAAATTTTTATGTGATATATTACTGACAACTATGTTGATTTATATGAAGTTATCTCAAAGGAGACGGCCATATCCTATACATATATCCTAAAAGGGAAAAAACTTATATTTTCCAAAATTGTTGTTGGTATTGAACCAAATTTGCCTAATATTGTCTCTGATATATTAATCTCAACTGTGTTGAATAATATCATATTATGTCAATGGACACTCCCATCTCTCATATATCCTGAATGGAAAGAACTTCTGTTTTCCAGAATGTAATTTTTTGGAAGGTGTGCGTGTCTTTTGAAATAATTGCGTATAATTCAACATAAACATAAACATATCGGAATAAACTTGGTTCAACAATTTGCAAAGGAAACTCAAATGCGACGCTTTTGTATTGGGGTGGAAATTCTTGAGCTGTCAAATACTTTGGCCGATTTTGGTGTCCTTAATATGGAGCAATATATGTAAAAGTTTATGGAGTAATATAATGTCACGTACAACTTAACTTGAGTTTACAGTAATTGAATGATTGAATATCTCCATTTAAACCACTGTACTGTCTATAAGTAGAATAGTCACACCGTTACTTGAACCACTTGGACTTTATATCTACTTCACACATAAGCACACACGCAAACACATGTATATATGCATATGTAGATCCACTTTTAACAATGTTGGCTTTGTCGTCCCGCTTTTGGGGTCTTGTTTAGTGGTGTGTTCTTCGGTACTCATTATACTGGCGGGGGTATGCCAGAGATTTTACCAACAATAACATTTGCCGCTACCATCTTCACCTCTAACACTTCCGCTCATTAAACGACACCAAGGCGAGAATGTGCAAGTGCGACGACGAAGAGTGAGAGAGGGGGTATGATTTAGATTTCAACATCCACACAGCATTAATTTGTTTAACAATGTACCATGGAAGTACAAATGAGTAGTAAACACATCGTATGCATATAGTACTTGTCATATACATACTTGTACGAGTAAGCAATATATAGGGGCGTGCGTGTGTTTGTGTGTGTGTCTCTCTAAGTGTTAATGTGTGGCATCTAGTCCTACAGTGATCCTCTAAGGATGTCATGCCATTTTATGTTCATATAATGTTTATGTGTCTAAACAATTATCTTCAAGGTACATGTAATTACTTCTCCACCCACACACGCACTGACATATATATAGCAAACGACCTTACCTACATCAGCATGACATTACGCATACAGAAACACACACACACATTTGGGTATTTGTGTTGAAATTAATTGACTTTGACACTTTTTAACTAAAATGTTGTGGCAAATGAAAGAAAAGGAAATCCTTAAAATTAATTTAATATCTAAATGATATAATGAAATTTCTACATGGAATAATAAGACATAAGATGCTTGTTCAGCACGACCATAAAATAATACTATATGCATATAAGATAATTGATATGCGTACATGTATGTAAAGTATTGATACTAGATGTTGTTTGTGACTGTACGAAAACGTGTTGTTTGTGAAACTTATATAAGAATAGAGAAAATAAAAAGTGGAACTATAATGTACGGTACAAATTTTGTGGTGTTTTCTTATGGCCTAAAAAATGAATGAATGAATGAATATTGTTACGACGATAATCTTGCCATCATCTGCACGGATAGAAACCCCAATTACCTTAACTTTCGCACAACCCGTCTTATTAATATATTATCATACCGGACCATCAACAGCGGACTATAGGTAAAACCACTTAAAACTAGCTTGTCGAATATGTAAAATACCAACATTTGAACCACCGCCTCTACATGGGGTGTCCAATTGCTGTTGACAGGGCAGGCCAAGTATCTAGAGATTATCCTCGACAGGATACTGTCTTCGAATTTCAATGTGGAGGAGAGGGCCAATATGTAGTGCTCTTTACTGTCAAATAGAGGTTTTTCTGAATTTATTGATAACAAATCAAAGATCAGCGTTGATTAGTGTTAGGGAGCCAATGAATCCAAAGTCAGGTATAGGGTGTCGTGTCATAAGGTCCATGGACCTTGAAACCATGGGCCCCGACTTCATTTTTAGACGTATTTGAGGGAGCCTTGTAAGGCGTATCTGGAGACCTTAAGACACAAAAAATACTTGTGGACCTTATGATACAACGCTTATGGACATTAGGTTTATATACTTTATGACACGGTTTCTTATTTGGGGCAGCGTAGTATCAGGACTGGAAAAATGGCGGCCGAGGGCCCCGCCTCCATAAAGTCGTATCTGGAGATCTTCAGACACAAAAAAAGGTGTTATACGGTTCATAGATTTTATGTCGCAATACTTATGAACATTAGCTCCATAGACTTTATAACACTTTTTCTTGTGTCATAAGTTCCATGTACCTTACTCAGTCAGTTCTGAACTGGGGCGGCAGCGAAATGTATGGAAAATTTTTTTGGCGGAAATTTAAAAATGTTCGGCTGGAATATGCTGCCAGTTTCAGTAACATCGACAAATATTTCCGGTGACCCAAAGAGGTCAAAAGTTTTTAAGTAAATCCTATATTAAGGAATTGTATTTTTTTTGTTGTAAATATGTAATTGTCAAATATTGACGATTGTAGCCGAGCCTCGGACGTTTTTGCCAACTTGGCTCCAAAGAGCCTTGTTATTTCTATTGCGCTCCGTAGATAGTTCGTCAAACCAATCTTAGATAACAGCTCTTTCACTAGGTCTATCCATAGAAATTACTGTCTCCCCTTCCTTCGCCGCCCATAGAGTTTATTGCCGGAGCATTTTCGCCCATTCGCACAACGTGCCCAAGCCATTGCGTTCGGGCTATTTGAACGTGCTTGACTACGTCCATGTCGTTGTACAGCTCATACAGCTCATGACTCATTCGACAACGGTACCCGCCGTTAACGATTATGGGTCCAAATATTTTGCGAAGTATTTTTCTCTCCAAAACTCCCAGAATAGATTAATCCGCCTGCGTCATTAACTAGGTTCTGCGATGTAAAGCAAGACAGGTAGAACCAGTGTCTGGTAGAATTAGATCTTCATAGTAGCAGCGGCTTGCGATAAATACTTGTCACTTGATTTCCAGGTTGAAATTATTATTTTTGTTTATTTACCACTTCAAAGTTATAGTTGTCAAAGTTCACGCAGCGTCCCAAACGAGTAAACTCTTTGTTCGTTGACACGAATTACATTGTTTTGTCCTCATCAATTACCAGACCCAATTCTGCTGACTGCTTTCCAATGCTAGAAAAGGCTGCAGTAACATCCCGCAGTCCTCTGCCAATGATATCTATATCATCGGCATACGCAAGCAGCATGTGGCTTTTGTTAAATATGGTGCCAGCCATGTTTACTGCTGATTTCCATATGATCATTTCCATTATCTTCTATCTATCTATCTATCTATATATATAAAAGAGGATGTGTGTATATATGTAACGTATGGACTCGAAAACGGCTGGACCGATTTTGATGAAATTTTCAGGGAATCTTCCGAATAACACCGCGAGTAACATAGGCTACACATTGTTTGGATTTAGGGGGTGAAAATGGCAATATTCGATAACACAAGGTATTCCGCGCTTACAAGAAGTATTTTTTTTTGGTTTTTAAATGAGCACAAACCGAAAACTTCAGATATGTATTTTTCGAGACCTTCTGCGTAAAACTAATTTCCCAGCAAAGTAAATGAGATATTACCGAAGCAAATCTATGTATTGGTTAAAAAGTTATGACCTCTGAGAGTTGGCATACGGAAATTAAGTTTTTAAAAATCATTTTTCAGAATATTGGGCGGGATCCAAAACAATGTCAAAAATATACTATTCTCTTCGTCTTGGTCTCCAAACATCAGGATGGTAGGTCTGACGTAACTGAAAAATTGCTAAAAATATACCTAAACCTCAAATCTTCATGCTTCTCAGCGCGAACTAGGAATTGATTGTAGACATATAGTTTCTAAGCGAAATTGTATAAGAATTCATCGTACATTGCGATACTGGTATACGATTACCACGTTTTTTTAACGCGAACAAATTGTTCCGCCCTAATGAACAGGCTTTTTGGAACTTAATAAGTAAAAAGTGCCGAGGCGCTGCCACGCACTTCAATAGTTAAATATTTAAACTGTATCAAATAATGGTCCGTACACTAGTTACTTTTCAGAAAAAATGCAATATTCATTGTAGTTATACTGGAAAACACCTTTTGTTTTATTGGGCACAATTAACATTTTTAAAGTATGTCAGAGGTAACATAAGCAAATATTTGTAAATAACCTATATATGGGGTAATTTTTTTTGACGTATAGAACTTCTTTTAGTATACTTTGGAAAATCACCATGTAAAAACTACACAAGAACAACGTTTGCAAATCTTGCAAATTTATTTTCAAAATGCACGCTCTGTTCGCCAAACTTATGGAGCCCTTTGTGAAGTTGAAGGTGCATATAATGATCCATCTGAGCAGCTAATAGAAGCCATCGACGTTTTAGACGTAAGTGTGACAGGGGACTCGAATTTATCAAACCGACGCCATTCTCAGCAACTCGGTCTTTGCAAATGCTGAAGAAAGATCTTGGCCTGCATCTATATAAGATCTAACTGGTGGAAGAACTTGAGCCAGTGGACGATCAAGTGATTTTTTTTTATTAATCATGTCATTGCACATTATTTGAACGAGAAATGGTTCCAACACGACGGTGTAATATGCCATGTAGCGCGTGAGACCATCACTTTGTTAAGCCAAACATTGGTGACCGAATTATCTAAAAAAAATGGTAATACGAGTTCAATACAAAAATAGTATTCCGGAATATTCTTGATCCGTGTGATAAGAAGACATGGCAAAAGAAGTTTTTATGGCTAAAGGCATGAAGCTTCAAACGGAATTTTTATTTGCGGTCAATAGGAGAAGGCATAACAAAAATGTGTTTTTGTGACCAAAGAGATAGTTAGTATACAGATGGTTCACGCTACCACGGATCAAAATAAATAATTTTGATCTTTAGAGGAATGTCATTTTCCGATTTGTAGAAGAAGTGGTTTTTCGCCCTACATACAGAAAAAACTTAATCTACATGTTGGCACTATAGATATAACTTTGCTGATGAACGTTTTCAAAGTACTTTGTAGATCTAAATGTGAAATATATTACAAGTTAATGTGCAATAGCGAAGCATTGCCGGGCCCACTAGTGATTTTTAAAAGATCGCATGACAGAGATGACAGATAGAGATCGCCTTCTCTGAAACATTGCTTGGTAGAAAATTGCTCCGTAAGATTTGTAACAATTTTCACAGAAGACTTCGTGTCAGTCAGTGTCATCCCGCAAAGTCGTATTAGCCTCGCTAGGATACCAACAATTCTGTAGTATAGGACTGTCAACTGTAGCTTTATAGTCGATGAACAGATTGTAGGTGTCGATCTGCTTTTCATGAGTCTTCTCCAGGATTTGTCCTAGTGTGAATATCAGGTCTAAGGCCACACTGATAAGGTCCAATCAGATTCGCCAGAGTGGGCTTTAGTCTTTCACATAACACACTGTATGCTATGGGTAAAAGGCTAATCCCGGGATAGTTGGTACACACACTTGGATCGCCTTTCTTAAGCACGGGACATAGGACACTCAGATTCCAATCATCGGGCATGCACCCCTGACCCAAATCGTGTTTATGAGCTGGTGCATGCATGTTACCAGCTCATAGCCGCCTGCTTTAAAAAGCTCTGCCTGCAGTCCATCGGCTCCCGCACCTTTTTCATTTTTAAGCCGTGCAATTGCCGTGCTGATCTCGTTTTGACTCGGTGGTGGACAATATATTCCGTCGTCTATGATTGGTGTGATTTCGTGACTAATGCTGCCTTCGGAAACGAGCAGAGAACGAAAGTGTTCCATCCATATTTGCAGCACACTCTGTGTGTCCGTGACCAGTTTTCCGTCTCTGTCCTTACAGGTGGGGATCCCTGTTCCAATACCTTTGGGTTTAACCCTTTAGTAGAACTTTCTGGCCTCACCTCTTTCCCTGTAGTTTTCGATATCCTGGCTCTCTCTATTCTTTTACAGACGCTTTTTCCTCCTGAAAGGCGTTTCATCTCCATTCTTGTCTCACTATGACGCTCCGTCACCGCACACGTCGCCATTGGCTGCAGTTTTGCCTTGTATGCAGCATCCATTTCCTCAGTCAATTCGAGACATTCATCATCGTACCAAGGCTTGTCTGAGCGTGGTTTTTCATAACCCTGTACGGTCATTGCGGCAGTGGTCTTAGAATTCGCAATATGCTGCCACTGTGTGTCAGGAACATCAGAACTAAGGGGGGTTTTTTTTATGGAGTAATAGAAAGAGAGTTGTTTAGAGTAGGCATTGGATATCTCGGTGGTATGCAGCTTTGTGATGTCTAGCTTCCTTTGCGTTTGATTACGGGTATTTTTTGCACTATTTAACCGTGTGCGTACCTTGGCTGCAACTAGGTGGTGATCCGAGTCAATATTTGCACCGCGCATCACACGCACGTCCATAACGCTTGAGACATGCCTTCCATCAATTACCACGTGATCAATCTAATTTCTTGTATTTTGATCGGGAGATATTCAGGTTGCCTTGTGGATATCTTTATGTAGGAATCTGGTTCCACTTACAACCATTTTTCTTGCCGACGCGAAACTAACCAGTCTAAATCCGTTATCGGAGGTGTTGTTGTGTAGTCTGAATTTTCCGACTGCTGAACCAAAAGCATCTTCTTTTCCTATTCAGCATTAAAAATTCCCAGAACAATTTTAATGTCATGTGCAGGGCAGCGGTCATATATCTCATCCAGGCGCTTATAGAATGCATCTTTAATGTCGTCGTCTTTGTCTTCCGTCGGGGCGTGTACACAAATCAGCGTAATGTAAAAATATTTCGCCCGGATGCGAATTGTGGCTATGCGGTAGGGTTAAACCGCGAGACCAGGCGTCGATGTCTCTTGCCGACTATGAAACCACATCCAAATTCGTGTCTTTCTGCATGGCAGCTGTAAAATATGTTACAGTTCATTCGTCGTGTGCATCCACGTCCCCTCCATCTAATTTCCTGTATGGCGTGATGTCAGCCTTGTATTTGTCGAGGACATGCGCCAGTTGGATAGAGCCACCATATATGTATAGAGTTCGGACATTCCAGGTGCATATCCTTAAATCATGGCCCTTAAAACGTTTGCGGGGATGGTAAACATTTGGAAGGGTTCTTGTTTTTTCTTTTCTTCGAGTTTTCATTATAATAATTGTTTTATTTGAGGAGAGTGCCTTATTAATCCACCGCGCGAAAGGCACTAAGAGAGCCTCTGCGTTGAGCTTCAGTAGCTTCTGTTACCTTCTTCTTAAGACGCATCGGTGGTAGCTTGCGATTAGGTGACTTAACATTGATTTCAGTAAAAAATAATATTAGATAGACTTGAAAGCAATTTGGATTAGAAACTTTAGACATATTTTCCTTAACTTTTGGAGCTAGGTCGCCTTATAATTGAATATCTTATTATTATACGTGCGCCTATTCAAAAGCTTAAGCACATCTCATCTTAATGTCTATAAAAGGACTTTGGGGTGAAGGTATGTGTTAGTCAGTTTAACTAATTAATTAATTTTGTTATGGGCACTGTATTACATCCCCTTTTCATCATAACACGGCCTTGAATTTAGGCATATCCACTTTTATGGTATAGTTATTATACATTATCTAGACCAGTCCTTAAGCAATGGTGTACAGTGCCTTCTCCTTTGTTACCGTGGGCTACTTTACCTTACCCGTTGACGTAACATACACTGTCTGTAGGAAAATATGTTTAAACACACATACTTTTCTTCTCATACGACTACACCATTCTTCTACTGTACTATAACAATACTTGTGCTAATGCATAAAAGGATCACCGAAACTATCAAAGTTCATCAGCCTTTTCGAACACAAATTCTCCAACAAATTCCTAAAGAGGTAAATCAAAATCATGATAAGAATTTAATAACAGCATAACACAGAGATTTAAGCTAATAAATCGACAAGAAAGAACATAAGTCTAGCGGAGGTAAGTAGAAACAGAGGGCAGCAACAAACACAAAATCCATACACTCCTTTAAGTCTAACAAAATCCCGACAACAACAGAATTTACCCACAAAACACCAGACAAAATTAAAAAAAGGCACAAATCGCTAGGAAAATAAAAGTAGCAGACAAAGTTGATGAAAACAAAAAAGAAATGTAAAAAAATTTCCATATGCTAAATCGTGATAACAAAAATCCAAATATTTTCTGATAATACCAATTGAACTCTGAGTTTTACAGTCAATGAAGAGAAAACCAACAAAATATGCAACCAATTACGAAAAGGCGTATGTGATACACACGTATGTCTTTTTTTTTGGTATATTGGTAGATATATGGGCACATGCTGAAGATAGTTAAGTACTGAGATGAAAGTAAAACACAGTGGTGTGGAGGACATTGTGATTGGGTACATTTAACGGGTTCGCCATCTAACGTTTTTTTTCAACTAGGGCTTATTTCGTGAATGGTAACACTTAGCTCATGTCTGATTTGACAGATAATTAGTTTTATCCTTCCGCTGAACGAATATGGTTGTGTATACGCTTGAACAACGCTGGGAAACATCGACTTACAGAAGATGCCGATTTCTTTCCAAATGAGGCTCATTTTGATCTTGGCGGGTATGTAAACAAGCAAAATTGTCGCATTTGGGGCACAGAAAACCCGCACGCATACATTGAAAAGCCGATGCACCAAAAACGAGTCACTGTTTGGTGCGGATTGTGGTCCAGAGGCATAATTGGGCCATTTTCCTCCGAAAATGAGCAAGGAGTGGCCGTTACAGTCAATGGCGATCGTTATCGGGCCATGTTGAACGAAATTTTGCTCACAAAAATTGAAAAGGAGGATATTGGCAACATTTGGTTTCAACAGGACGTCGCCACGTGCCACACAGCCGAAGCTACACTCGATGTTTTGCGCCCTGTTTTTGAAGATCGCATTATCAGCCGCAGAGCTGATGTCGTTTGGCCACCTCGGAGCTGCGATTTGACACCGTTGGACTAATATTTGTGGGGTGCCCTCAAAGATAAGTGTTACGCCGACAAGCCAGAGGCAATTGACGTTTTAAAGGACAATATTCGTCAAGCCATTGGTGAAATACAGCTGCACACAAATAAAAAATAAATTTGAGAAAATATTGAGCAGGTTTTTTATAGCTTTTTAAAAAAAAAATTATTTGGCGAACCCTTTATTAGTTAAAAGTTGGTTGATTCTGATCGATATAATTTTGGTTTACGGCCTTATGCTATATTTAAAAAATCTTATCGAAACTTAAAAAAAATAATAACTTCCCATATCTTTTTCCAACAACACTGTGCTCTATGAATACAACGACGTTTAATCCAGTTTTTTGCATGTGCAAAAAAATTTCAACATTTACTTTGAACCCTCTCAGTATGAGACCCTCCATTCACACCATCCCACTCCGTTTCTCACTCATACCATGAAGACCTGGTTTGTTGTCTTCGACAAACTCGTCTAATCCTTGTAAAGAGAAAACACACACAAAAAAGGATAAATGAAAACATGAAAATCCCAATTCTGCATTTGATTTCAAATCGAAATGAAAATCTGTGTTATACAATTGTTAACATCACGACTAAGATTATAACCTGAGTCACAACGAGTTATTCCTCCCGCCCGTCTGTTTTTTATGGGTTGGCATTTTTTTTTTGCCGCATCTGCTACGTCAGTATGTCTATATGATTGTACGAGTGGCAGTGTATTGGTGTGTGTCTAGAAAATTGCTTTATTGTCATGTTAATTTCGGTGTCTTCAGCAGAAACTCAATTTAGTGAATAAAATCGATTAACGAAAATATTGGCTGAGTAAATTCAATAGTCGTTGCAGGTTTAAAGAGTGCATATGCTGGAAAATTCGGTAGCAATGACTTAAGATTAGTAGAGATTATATGAGTTTTGGTTAAGTCTCTGAGAAAATGAAGAGAAAAATCTTTTCCTTTATAGGCATCATTGAATTGTGTTAACTCCTTCTAATTCTGACCACTGGTCTTACTAGAACAATGTACCGCATATTTTCATCTGCTTGCCCTATTAGTTTTATATTTTGCAGATTATTATCAAGCTTTTGTACAAAACTCTTTAAAGACTCCTTAAGCAACAATCATCTCTTTTCCACTTAACGATATTGACCAGACATAAAATACGCGCAATCAACAACCACTGCAAGGCTTTAGAATTTCTTAAGGATAACGAGAAGAAAACCTATAGATAAGAGGCCCATAAACTGAGCTCCTCCGCATAAAGTCATCAAAGGTAATTGAATAAAAACTTAATAGACTTTTTAAGAAAACCTCACCCTCACACAAAAATCCTTAGAAGCTAAGCCTTTTTTTTTGCGCAATTTCTCAATTCAATGGAAACAAAGGATTTCAACATGATTGGAGTACCTAATCAAGGTCATGGAAAATTTCCTTTCTAATTCAATCACGGGCAACAACACGGGTCGTAAGAAAAAATTTGTGTTTTTTCTGTGCCCGTTCTCCTTGTGAAAAGTACTTAACAATATTATTTCGTATTGATTTGTTATGCCCAGCACGTATCTGAGTGATATCGAAAGCTCTAAACAAAAAAAAAAAACATTAACAGTATCGAAACGGAACGGATAGGGTACGGCGAACGCAGCAACCTTTTGTGATAAGCCCATAATGTCATCACATAACTGAGCTGAATATCAACACAGAACAAGACAAGAAGACATAACACAGCTCATATTCATTCAATGGAAATTGAATGGTTATGTTGGGGCCATCACTGCCATCATCATTATCATTCCTAGCGTCGGTATTGCCACTGCCACTACAGCCAGCCACAGCCACTGATGATCGAGCAGTCAGTCGTCTTTGCATCACCATCGAGGCATCGATACAGTTAAAAATGACATTAAGTAACACTAACACGTCCCTCTGCGCTTTGAGAAGATATCTAAAGGCCATTTTATCAAATAAACGGAGGCCATATTTGATGGAGTAACATCCCATCATCAGAACATGGTGATGCTGGGTGACACGACCAGGGCTTTTAAGATGTGGCCCATTTCAATGCTGCTGATGCTGGCGATGGTGATGATTCTGTTGCGGATAGCACTGGGAGTGGCGATGTTGATGCCGTTGACAACGACGTGCAAAAAGCAACCCATAATGGTAACGATAAGTTCAAAATTGATAACAGAACATTAACTTCAATATGATGGAAATAGGCAAAGTGAATAGAATTTTTAAACGGAAATACAGCATAAATTCCGTGACACTGATGGAGCAGACGACATAATTGATTTTATGAGATTTGTTAGTAATTAGTAATTAATAAGAAGAGGGGGCTTTGAATTGCCTTACCCCACCACCCTTAAGTCACTTGATAATGATCAGTGCTAAGTTTTCGTCACAAGTTGTTCGAATATGAATTCAGAATGTTCTTAAGGTAAGATAATATATAAGAAAATTTCAGTTAAGTATTTCTTCATTAATAATTGTGATGTTTCCGATATACCGCAACGACTGTACCGGGATATGAAAACTACGATCAGACAAGCCCTGGTACAATGCAGAATATAGCGTGTTGTCTGAAAATACAGATGCTGCATACAAGGCAAAACTGCAGCCAATGATAATGCGTGCTGTGATGGAATGATGAGAGAAGAGAGGGGAAACGCCTTTACAGGCGGAAATGAGGTCTACGGAAGGAACGAGAGAGCCAAGATATCGAAAAGTAGAGGGCCGGAGAGGGGTTATAGGAATAGAGGTAAAAGGCCAAGGGTTTTGGAAAAGAAATCCCCAGCTATAAGGACAGAGACGGTTATCTGATCACAATCACGTCGAGAGTGCAGCAAATATGGAGGGATCAATTTTGTACTCTGATCGATCTCGAAAGCCGCAGAACCCAATAGGACTAGTATACTTAAAAGAAGTGGACGCTTGCCTGGGTACAAACAATACAGCATGCGAAGTCTATGGAAACGTTTACAAATAACACAGTGCAACACGCTTTTTCGTGTGTGAGCCATACCAATATCAAACGATAGCATTTAACCTCAGTAACAAAACCTTAAACTCCATTTTGCTCCACTACATCATAATTTTTTTACAGTGGTTTGAAATTTTATATTTTTGGTCAAAAATGGAATCAAGGAATATGAAAAAATCATGTGTAAAAATACATTTGAGATAGATCATGTCTTCGAAGACCTATATACCAATAACAATACTATACTGTACCAAAAACAGCTTTATATCTCTTATAGTTCATGAGATACAGCCTTTTAAAGTTTCAAGTAATGTACAACGCCCACTGATCCGATTACCCCCATATTTTGTTGGACCCCGAACTTTGCTACCAAATGCTTTCACACAACATTTTCAAGGCAATTGGAGAAACAGTTTTCCAGATATTATTACTTACTTACTTACTAACTTACTTACTTAAGTGGCCCATTACAACTTACGAACGTGGTTCATAAATTTAAGGCCTCAGGTATTTAAGAATTCCATACGTTTCGGTCTTCTACGTGCGTTCTCCAGTTTGTCCTACCAGATGCGCCGTCCTTCACGTTCGCCTTCAAACACCTTTCTCGCTGTAGCATTTACATCCATCCTGGCAATATGTCCCAGCCATCGTAGTCGTTGCATTCTGACTTGTTTAGCTACGTCGATGTCGTGGTAAAGCTCACTCATGGTTCAGCCAATGGCGAAACTCACCGTCAACACAGATAGGTTCTTTTTTCGGAGTACCTTTGCTCTCGAATACTTCCAGGTTTTGTATGTACGTTGTCGTAAGCACCTACGTTTTGGAAGCATACAACAGAACGGGTAAAATTAACACCTGCCGTAGCTGTTTCTTAGTATCCCGATATAAGGCGGTATTACTACAGTGCTCCCGAAGTCCGTAAAAACATATATTGGCGAGCTCCATTCTCCGCTTGATTTCTTGTCTGACACTACTTTTTTACTGATCAGAGGTAGGTAAATTCATCTACTACCTCAAAACATTAATTGTCAACGTTCACGGTGCTTCCCATCGAGAGGACTCTTTGTTCGTCGAAATCAGTATTTTTTTTTTGTCCTCGTTGACCGCTAAACCCATTTATGGTGACTCCTTTTCTATCGATTAGAAAACTAAAGTAACATCCCGCACCATCCTTTCTCATCACCTTCGCACAACTATATTAAATAGTGTACAGGACAAGCTATCACCCTAACTGAGGCCTCTTTCCGTGTTGAATGGTTCAGAGTCATCCTTACCAATCTTAATGGAGGATTTGGTGTTTTCCAAGGTACATCTGAAAAGTCAAATTGTTTTGCAAAAATACCAAACTCAGACATGGCCTCATATAGCCTATTCGTTATCGGAGTGTCGAAGGCAGCTTTGTAGTCGAGGAAGAGGTGAAAGGTGTCGATCTGCTTTTCATGAGTTTTTTCCAGGATTTGTCGTAAAAGGAATATTTGATTCGTCGTAGATTAACCAGGTCTAAAGCCTCACTGATACGATCTCCTTTCTTGTATATGGGACATAACACCTCCCCTTCACCTGCCTTAAACAATTTAGCCGGTAGACCATACATATTTTGCTCTGCCTCATAGGTGGATAGTTAATACCTTCGTCATTGATTGGAGCAGCGTCTTCTGCAGAGGTATCCATAACCAGTAGATTTCAGAAATGTTCTCCGTATCTTCAGAACGTTATCCGGTCCGTCACTAGCTGGCCATCGCTGTCCTTGCAGGAGGGCAACTCTGTTCCATAAATTCTCTCGTTAACTCTCTGGTAGAATTATCAGGCTTCCCCTCTATCTGGGACCGATTTTGTGCACTCATACTGTCTCTTCCTCAGCTCTATCTTTTTTCGTCTCAAAAGACGTGTTGCCTCTCGTCTCTTCTCCCTGTGCCATTCACGAACAGCTTGCGCCGCCATTGGCTGCAGTTTTGCCAACTATGCAACATCCATCTCTCTTGTGGCATTGCGACATTCATCATTGTACCGGGCATCTTCTTGAGACGGCTTTAAGTACTCAACTACGCTTCTCGCAGTCCGTTCTATGAAGTCGGCTATATATTGCCACTGCGAGGCAATATTATCAGGGGTTGGAGCAATCCGTAGCAGTTTAGTTTGGTGGTTGAAATAGGCGTCCGCTACCTCTGTGTCCCGGAGTTTAACGATGTCCAGCTTGTATTGTGCCTGGTGACGTACGTTTTGCGCCATGCTTAGTCTTGTGCGTACCTTAACAGTTGTAAGGTAGTGATCAGAATCAATGTTCGCACCCCTGATCACTCGTACGTCCAGAACACTCGATGCTTGCCTTCCATCGACTACCACGTAATCTATCTGATTCCTCGTCAATTGATCTGGAGATAACCATGTTGCCTTATAAATATTTCTATGGTCAAATCTAGTGCTGCTGACTACTATATATCTTGCCGCAGATTTCATGGATGCCATTGTTCGACCTCTCAGTGTGCAGACTGGATAGGCTCAAATGCCGTCACCCTGCCTATTTTAGCATTAAAATCGCCTAGTACAATTTTGATGTCATGGCTCGGGCTACAGTCATATACATTTTCTAGGCTTTCGTACAACTCGTGTTTGTCCTCATCGCTTTTCTCTTCTGTCGGAGCATGAGCACGTATGAGTGTTATGTGGAAAAACTTTGTGTTGACTCTTAAGGTGGCTATTCTTTCACTCACCGGGTTAAACCGGTAGACTAGGTGGAGTGGCCCTAGATCATTGAAAGGAAATAGCCATATAAGACATATTAAATACTTAGTGAGGTAAATTTAATTATGAGAGTATAAGAACATAGGTCTTTGAATTGTTTTTCCTTTTAATTTATTGTGTTTTCTATGTAATTATCACTTTGACAAGTAAATAAACCTTTTTGTTAGTTTTAATCGTGAACACTTGCCCCAAAAAGAGTAATATGTATAAACGTTTATGCCGAGATTTTCTATCCATAATTGAATAGATTTTTTGTAATACAAGAATCGACATATGGTTCAACATTTGCCTTTCAATTGGCTACAATTTTATGAACGGTAATCAAACGATTCCTAATGAAAAGTTTATGGCTACCATAAATATTTATACAGCTCACATATCCAATTGTCACACAAAATGTCGACTACGTGCTGTATCATAATTACTACAATAATTCCTTAGTAATTTCAATGTTTAATACAGCATATAAAACTCACAAATTATTACGAACTTTTCTTGCAATCTCTTACATTTTTTACGATTGCCAACAAATTACTCTGTTATCTGTGCAAAAATGCTGAAAAAGGATTGTATATAAAATTTAACAATCACTTAACAAAAAGCTCTAATGTAGCGTACGTAGTTTAAAAATCAAATCAAACTGTAATCAATCTCAAATACCGAACATAAAATTAATTGAAAAAATCTTGAGTCAGGAAAACACTTATGACACTTTCCTGTAAGAGAAAAGGTCATAAAAATAACATCATTCAAGGGGGAAAAAATATGGAAGGAAAGAAACCACAAAAGATTTCCTGAAAGAAATTTATTACTTTACCACATACTCAAATGAGGAGGGTAACGAATCCTTGAAACCCCTTTTTGTTATCCTTGGCTTGATAGAAACAACAGCAAGAACAACGAAAACAACAACACTTTGTGGCTGCAGAAGAACAACAACAAAGCTAGTGGTGGTATAACAACCACAACAACACTTAAACAAGAAGACAAGCAAAGTTGGCTCTTTTTCTTATGTAAATAAACCAATATTTACCAAAACCATTTGATTATGAAAGTGTTGCGCAAGGGTGTGGGGAGGAAAATATAAATACGAGGTAAGAACAGGAAGTGCTTAGAAAATCGATTAATAAATAGTAGAAGACATACATAGAGTTATGGTACTAAAATCATTGTGTGAAACAATTATTTATTGTGTCTGGGAGCGTGAAGATAGGATTCAACTTGCAAAATGTTAGAGAAGCCAGTTGAAAAGGGATGCGCAAAAACTTTTTTGGAATAATTTAAAATTACTAATAACACTTTAATATACTATAATACAAAACCCATCGCGGCATGATGTTCCGTCACCTAGTTTTCTTTAGTTATGTCATATTGGGGTGTAAGTCTAAAAATCCACAGAAGAGTGTTACTTCACAACAATGCTCTTTCATATTTCATTCATGAGGTATCAGCGGAAAGCAAAATATCAGTTAAGTTAATTACAATATGCCTCAAAATAAAAACAAACAAAAATTCGAATTAGAATACTGATTCAAATACTGATTAATTTCTGATGCATAAAGGCCCCATGATTACAAATATAGTTGACTTTTTATACTCTTCACCACGCGCACGAAAAGAGTGAAGGGCACATTAATTTTGTTCTTCTATTTGTAACGCTCATTAGGGGGCCTAGCAAGGAACATAGAATCTACTGGATAAAGTATTTAGATATGAAAGCAATTCAGATTCAGTGATAGCGATGTTGTCTTGTCCGGTAACACAATGCAAAAAATTTTTGATCCCGGCTTCTAAATAGTTGATCCTTATGTAAAATTTCATGCTGAATTCAAATCTCAGATATCTGAAAAGTAGAACGGTTTTTGAGATATCGTCAAATTTTTTTAGTGTTTTGAAAAAAGGTAGGTCTACTAAAATGCCAAACACGGAAAGAAATTTAATGAAAAGCAGCGAAAACTTAAAAAATAATCTAAATTTTTACAAAAATCTAACTTTAAAGTACAATAATTTTGTTGTTTATGATTGGATTTTAAACAGCTATCGTTTTTTTTAAGAAACAAATTATTATCTTTTATTTTTGTCCCAGTTTACAAATATCGGTGGACTAAAACCAGAGATAATAGCATTTTAGTAGACCTACCGATACCTACCTACCTACGATATCTCGAAAACGGGTCTACTTTCCACATATCTGAGAGCAGATTTGAATTCAGCGAGAAATTTTACATTAAAGTCAATTATTGAATGTCCCGGATACAGAAACTTTTAAAATTTTGTGACATAGTGTAATTTGTACCCAAGCCGATTTTAGATGACCGAGAACTTTTAGTAAAAACTCGGCGAGTAATGATGTGGCCTATGACAGGTTTCGGGACTCGGATCGATTTAACATATTCGGAAACTTCACGAATCAGTCTGTTTGAGGTGATCGGAAACTTTATACTATATTCCCAAAACTGTAGAAGTCAGATAGGTCAGAATACGGGTACTTTAGATAATTCAGGTTCGTACGAGCAATTCGGCAGCGTACCGATGGTTCGGGTTCGACGGTAGTTACGATTTATATCTGCTGTAAGTTGTCAGCTTGGTAATTCGGGTTTTGTCAAGGTTTCATGTTAATAAAAGCAAGTTATAATTCATGGCTCGAGTTTGTCGGTGGTTTGGGTGAATGTAATTAAGTCAGAAGGGATTTAATGATTCGGGATTTGTTAGTGATTCAGGTTTGTATCTGCAATACTGTGTCATCTTGATGATTCGGGTTTGTCGGTGGTTCAGATTTATATCAGGAATACGTAGCCGTCTTGTTTGTCGGGTATTCAGGTGAATTTTAGCAATCCGGGAATATATCGATGCTTCGGCTGTCGTCGGTAGGTCACTTTGGTATCCGCAACACAGGATCGTGTTGATGACTCGTGGTCTTCATCAAATCGCTTTCTGTAACTCGAAGTTGTATCAATTCCAAATTCGCGACCGAACTAATAATTGTACCCGACGAAGTAAAAGCTTAATGTGCTAATTTTTCATACAATACAACAGAAAGGAAGAGTATATTCGTGTACCATAAATTTAACAAACCGAAGTCCGAATCAACAGACCGAAGTCCGAATCAACATACCAAAGTCCGAATCAACAGACAGAAATCCTATTTAACAGACCGAAGTCAGATTCAACAGACCGAATTAAGATTCAGCAGACCGAAAGTCCGATTCAATAGACCGAAGTCCGATTCAACAGACCGAAGTCCGAATCAACAGACAGAAATCCTATTTAACAGACCGAAGTCCGATTTAGCAGACCGAAGTCCGATTCAACAGACCGAAGTCCGATTTAACAGACCGACATCCGATTCAACAGATTGATGCCCGATTCAACAGACCGAAGGCCGATTAAACGGACCGAAGTCCGACTCAACAGACTGAAGTCCGATTTAACAGATCGAAGTTCGATTCAACAGACCGAAGTCCGTTTTAACAAACCGAAGTCCAATTCATCAGACCGAAGCCCGATTTAACATACCGTAGTCCGATTCAACAGACCGAAGTCCGATTCATCAGACCGAAGCCAAATTTAGCAGGTCGAAGTCCGATTTAACAGACCGAAGATTGTCAAGAGTTAATTACACTTTGTCACAAAATTTCAAAAGTTTCTGTATCCAGGACTTTTAATAAAAAATAAAAATATTATCATTTATTTTCGTCACAGTTCGAGAAAATTGTATTTTAGTAGACCTACCTTTTTTCAACACACTAAAAATGGAAATTTGACCATATCTCAAAAACCGTTTTACTTTTCAAATATCTGAGAGCAGATTTGAATTCAGCATGAAATTTTACAGAAGGATCAACTATTTAGAAGCCGGGATCAAAAATTTGTTGCATTGTGTTATTGGTGGTTTAAAGGAAATATGTGTGTAGTTAGCACTAGAGCTGTATGTGTAGGTGACATGAAATTTGGAATGAATGCTTATAACCTGAAAGTGGAGGACAAGTTTTTTAATGGGCAAGATCGGTCAAAAACTACTCCCACCTCCAATACTAACTCCCCCATTTTGGGGTCTTTCCCTGCGGAATGTTGCATACAACCTTTCCTTCTCTAAACCGAGTTTGAGTTTTAGGATGAGAAAGATCGGTCAAAATCTACTCCCACTGCCCATAGAAATTGCACACTTTTTGGGGTCTGTCCTTGTGATCACAATCGTACTTTATGAGCTATAGACGGAGGTTAAGTTATGAGATGAGCAATATCGGGCCAAAATACAAACACCCCCTTTTTGGTGGCGTTCGTCTGTCTGTTCCAGCAATTACAGAAGTAGTGTAATAGCTATCGAACTGGTATGCAAGCTTCTATTCTTTATGTGGAGGTTATGTTTTGAATTAAGTAATTTCAGAAGAAACTACTCCCACCTCCCATTACAACCATCCCTTTTTGGGGGTACCCGTCGGTCTATACCTGCGATTACAACCTAAATTTAAGTGCTATCGACCTGAAGTTTGGTATGTAAGCTACTATCCCTAAAACGAAAATTAACTTATAATATGAACAACATCGAATAAAAACAACTCCCATGACACATACAAACACCCCCATTTTGGGGGAGTCCGTCTCCGCGATTACAGCCGTAGTTTAAGAGCTATTGAAGTGTATTGAAACTTATATCCTCAATGCGGAGATTATGTTCTGAATTGAGTAAAATGGGACAGAAACTATTCCTACCTTCCATACAAACTCCCCCTTTTAAAAGGTTTCCGTCTCTATATCCTTTCGATTACAACCCTAATGCAAGAGCTATCGAACTAAAATTTTGTATACAAGCTTCTAACCTCTAAGCGAAGATTAATTTCTTAGATGAGCAAGATAAGGCAAAAACTCCTCCCACCTTTTATACAAATAACACTATGCGACAGTCAAAATCGGGATGGGATGACACCAACGGAAAATGTTATATCGGTCAAAAACAAGTTATACGTGGCCCGGGGTTTCGCTGGGTCACGTCTAGGAATCGAGATATATCGATATAAAGTTAGTAAGTATCGTATAGGGGAATTTATCACGTTTTATGCTCTTTTGTTATATGGTGGCGTATGATTATCATAAGTAATATTCCACATAAACCATACGCCACGGAGTACAACAGTTATTGTTACTGCTACAAAATAAACCAAGTTCAAAATCATTTGATGAATGGAAAAGTGAAACTGTTGCTTATGTAGGGAGACGTTTTATAAACAGATTAAAGGAATTGTAATTTTTAATTTTTTTAAATTTGTTTGAGCAAAATCGGGCTAGTGGTTCTCGGGTTATGTCAAAAAAAGACCACTAAAGGTGACAATTTCTCCTATATGATAGTTACTAACTTCAAATCGATATATCTCGATTCCTAGACGTGACCCAGCGAAACGCCGGGACACGTTTAACTTCTTTTTACCTATATAACTTTCCCCGGTAGTTTGAACCCTTCCCGATCACTGACCCCTACCATTTGTCTCACAGTGTAATTAATAACAATATTCTTAGCTCATTTAGAGACTGGGTTGTTGACAAACATGTTTTCGGAATTCCTTAAAGTTTTTTCTAATTTTCTAATCATTCGCATTGATGGATCATCATTTTTATGTCGTATGTTGTAATGATCGCTATAGTCAAAAAATCCTCTTTGCGACAGTACTCACATTCGCAGATCGAATGTTGTCATCGGAGCACACTTAGCACTTATTATATAATTTAAGACACCCCATAATCAAGTTTTATAATAGTATACTTCGGCTACATCCCCCGTACTATGGTCTACTTTGTACTAAAGTCCAGTAAAACATTACAAACTGGGTGTAAGAATGATAGTCTCAGTTGACTATGGCCTGTAAATATAAATCTAAATCAGAAATCGAATGCAACGAGACTTAGCGTTAAAGTCGATTTTTTTCGCCTCCGAAAAACTTTTATCACAGATATCACTTTACAGATATCAACGTCTTTCCACACTCGTCAATGCAATCCGTGATAAAAATACTTTCATTTCAAATTTTCCAATACTTTTCAAACCACCATCACCATCCTATGACCCCCATCTCAAGGTAATGAAACTAAAAGTGTCGATTACATGTTTACCACTTGTAAAGGAAATTCAGTGACGAAGGAAATGTTACAGGAAGATAGTTACGGATACAAGCAACTTTTGTCGCTTTTGAAAAACCCCTTAAGAAAAACACTTGTAAATGGATGAATCTAAGACAACACGACGACGATGACTACGATGATGATGTCCTTTTGCATGTCACTCAATTGTGTATAGGCAAATAAACTTTAACACAATGTCATTTCGACCTCTATCACACACACACATAGGTTTTAAAGTATCTCCCAGAATGTAGACCAAGATAATTTTATGAAATTTGATTGCCCTCCATTTTTATGGAACATTTACACTTTTGAAGCAGCTCTTAAGTTGGTTCTGTGGCTGAAGGGGGTTTGAGGAGCTTTTTCATGCCACAGCAAATACACTTTAAGTATAACCTCAAGTACCAGTGAACTGTAGGCCTTTTCTCAGTTATGTGCCCATTGATGATGGCTAGCGGGTGGAGGTTCTATGAAAATTGTGCTGACATCAGGGTAATTTTATCAATGAGCTGTTTTCTTTGCTTTTCATTTAAATCTTCTTAACAACAACAAAAACAACAACAACAATGGCCACTTAAGTGTTTTTACATTGAGTGTTTGTGTTTGTGTATGACCTCTTCTGCAGAGGAGGTATTGTTGATCCAATAACCCCTTTCTTGATTACCCTGTAATATTCATGATTCCTTTGTGTGCGTATGTGTTTGTGTGGTGTGATCAGTATGAGGTGTAGATAAAACAATTTCGATTCTTTGATTAACTTTCGACACAAAATTGTTTGTCATACATATTGTGTGCGAGAAGCCCCACAAGAACCTTAAGAGGAAATTTTGCTTACCAGAGCACAATTTTCCTTTACTAGTTTTAAAAATTAATTATGGGTGCTGATGACAGAGGCTAGAGGGGTCCCTCGATACATTAAAAATATAAATTAATTAAAAATAAACATTAAGTGTTGCGACTGCTACTAAATACTTACAACATACTATACGTCGCCCCAGCAGAGCACATCATAAAGGGTTGGGCATAATTGAAATTTAAAAGTTTTCCTAAAAGAACAGTTTTTATGCTTTTATCGAACAAAACAGAAAAAAAATTAAAATTAATCAGTGTAAAAGAGTTTTCATTTTCCGTGAAAGGTATTGCGGTAAACTTCAAAGATGATGTAAAAGGGTATCTGCTAAGTTTTCGTTTTGTGAAGTTTTCATAAATATTGCGTAGCCGCGCATCGCGTAGTAAGAAGAAAAGTTATTGATACAAAAATTTGTATCTTCTAAAGGGGCAGTGTTTGAAATAAGATAGGCTTTTTTTCCTTTTCATTTGAAATTGTATAAGGAAAGAGTATGAAAAGTAGCCCAGGTACATTTAAGACTAAATTAAATTAATAGAGAAATACCTGAAGGATATTTGCCCCATTGGCATTAGTTTTAAATGGGGGGTATATTAAATTAATAATAAAAAAATTAGTTTATAAAAAAATTGGAAAAGTTAATAAAATTTTGAATAAAAACATATATTGTGTTAATATCATGAAAAATCACTCCAAAAAGAATATGCATTTATTTTTTTTTAAATATGATGAAATTTTGCAAACTTGTAACTTGAAGTGCGCAGAAAAAGATTTAGTAAATTTTTTTATAAAAAAATTAAAAATTTTTTGAAATTTATTATTAAACAATCCTTTGGTCTGCATTTAGGAAAACCAATTTTTTTTTTTTGAAATGGCTTGCTGAAGTATTCTTTTATTCGCAATAAAAAAGTACAATATTTTATTTTTTTTTTAATTTTAAATAAAAAGTTAATACCATTTAAAAAAAATTGTTCCCTTTAATTCCCGTAGTTGATAATACTGTTGTTGAGGTCCCCAGTAAGTTTCATGATGACATCTCTTCAACTGCTTAAGTTATAAACTAGTAAGGCAATTATTTTCGGGATAAAATTGGTAATTTGCACTTCAATGAAATTTTATTAAACTTTGTGCAGCAAAAAAAGGGGATTTTTGTATGGGAGGATGGAGTATTTATCGTTCGATCTTGCTCATTTTAGAAGTTAACCTTCGCTTAGAGGATAGAAATTTGTACATCGAATTTCAGACCAATGGCGCTCTCAAACTAAAGTTGTCATCGGGGGAGACAGACGGACACCCCCTCAAAAAAGAGGTATTTGTATAGGAAGAAGCAGGGATAAACGGACACGCCGAAAAAGACAGTGATACTATGCGATTTTTGTCCGATCTTGCTCATCTTAGAACATTATCTCCACTTGCGAGATAGAAGCTTGCATATCAAGTTTCACATCGATGGCTCTTCAGTTAAGGCTGTTATTGATGGTACACTGAAGGAAAAAATTCGTTGCTCCCAAACGAAAAATTAGACAAATGAACTTCGTTTAAAGTTTTCATTTGCCGCAAAAAAAAACTTGTTTACCACAAGTAGTTGCGTCTATTGTGGGAATGAAATAATCGTTTTTCGCAAACTCATTATACGTTTGTAACAAACGAAGAACGACTACGGCAAACTATTATTTCGTTAGTCGTAAAAGAAAAACTCTTTTGAGGCAAAATAAAATATCTTTTGCCACAAATGAAAAGAACTTAGACATAAACTTTTATTTCGTTAGTCGCAAATGGAAAACTCGTTTTTAGCAAAAACAATTGTGTTTGCCGCAAAATAAATCCACGTTTGCCCCAAATTAAAATCGGGTAGAAACAAACATTTATTTCGTTTGTCGCAAAAACAATTGTATTTGCCGTAAAATAACCCACAAAATAAATCCTCGTTTGCTGCAAACATACAAACTCGTTTGTTGCAAACGGTAAACGCCATTGGCCCAATCGGGATTTTTGCTTTATCAAAAATTAAATACCAAATTTTTTTAAATAGGATTTTCATTTATTTTTATATTATAATTTTACACATACATTTACAATTCTTAAATTTTTTGTTCAGTCTAAAGTTTTCAAAAATGATTTAGTGATTCCTTTCCAAAAATATTGTGAATTCCTAAAAAAAAACTAATTTAGTAAATGAATAAAATTAACAGACATATTTTAATATCATACCTTTTAGTATACAAATTTGCATTTGTGTCCAGGTCCGCTCATCAAGTACACTGTAGAAGATTTTTCGACCTGGAACATTTTCATTCATTCGTACAACGTGTCCAAGCCAGCGCATTTGGTCTATTTCAACATAGTGAGGTCGATGTCATTGTACAACTCATACAGCACATGGTTCATTCGACAACGATATTCGCCGTTAACGATGATGGGTCCAAATAAATTACGAAGTATTTTTCTCTCGAAGACTCCCACAATAGATTGATCCGCTAGTGTCATTACCCAGGATTCTGCACTGTACAGCAAGACAGGTAGGATCAGTGTCTGGTAGAGTTGGATCTTTGTTCTTCGAGAGAGGGCTTTATCATTAAATCGCTTGCTCAGCGCATAGTAGCAACAGTTTGCGATCAACCTTCATTCATCTTTTGATTTTTAGGCTGACACTATTATTTTCGTTTACGCCGAAGCCAAGGTGGACAAAATCATCTAGCATTTCAAAGTTATAGTTGTCAACGTTCACGCAGCGTCTCAAACAAGTAGACTTATTGTTCGTTGAAACGTATAACTCGGGTTTGTCCTCTATTATCTCCAGACCCACTTCTGCCGGCTGCTTCTCAATGCTCGAAAAGGTCGCACTATCATCAAGCAGTCCACGGCCAATGACATCTCTGTCATCGGCATACACCAGCATATGATTCTATTTTTGTTACAGATGGTACTAGCCTTCAGCATGGTCATCTTTATTGCGATATTAAAGAAATCGCATGACAGACTATCTCCTTGTCGAAAGCCTCGCTTGGTAGAAAATAGCTCAGAAAGATTTTTGCCTATCTTCATTAAAGACTTCGTGTCAGTCAATGTCATTCCAAAAATTTGAGGGGATACCAAACTTAGCCTTAGCATCAAATAATATCTGTCGTATCGAAATGTCGAATGCAGTTTTGTAATCGATAAACCTAAGGTAGGTATCGATCTGCATCTCTTGGGTCTTCTCCAGGATTTGTCGTAGTGTGAATATCTGACCGGTCGTTGATTTACTAGGTCTTAAGCCTCACTGATATGGTCCAATCAGGTTGGCTAGGATGGGCTTTACTCTTTCGCATAACACACTAGACAGGACCTTGTAAACGATGGCTTACAGGCTAATACTGAAATTTGTTACACACACTTGGATCGCCTTTCTTAAGCACAGGACATAAAACACTCATAGGTGCATGTCGGTTTGTCTGGTCGGCAGGATGGCTGGTAGGCAGGATAACTCTGGTAAACCTTCATTGATCCTTATGAAAGTCTACGTGTAGTAATGTTTTCCAAAGCGAAGTAATAAGATTGCAAATAGTCACAATAGACCCAACCCTTGTGATATCTCCCATACAAAATATCCTTTTTTCGGAAAATTAATTTTTTTCCCAAAACTACCACATCCACAAAAGAATTTTTAATTTGGTCAGTTTAACTAGGGGCCATCCAGGCATGATGGTAAGATCACGAGATTATCATGTGGGGTATCCAAGGTACGATTTCTGTCTCAGTCATCTAAATTTCTTTCATAGGCTGCCCCCACAATGCTGTCGATAGCAACTTTACAGTGAGAGTTGCAAAATTAGCAAAATTGCACTCATAGTTATACATGCATATCTTTTTTGTAAGTACACTGAACTTAGTCAAATTTTGCGTTGACTTGCTACGTTGTGCAGCCAAGGGCGTAGCCAGGATCTAATGTAGGGGGGGCAGTCGGTTTTACATTCCATGTTAATAGTATGTTTACAAAAAAAATTAAAACTAAGTACCTTACGAAAAATCAGTACTCATTGTTTTGACAATATTTTATTAGACAAAAGAAGACTAATGACTAAATTTTTTAAAAAAAATTAAGGTCGTTGAATTTCAAAAAATGTTTTTTTTATTTATCTTAGTTTTTTTGTTTTTTGTTTTGACAAATGAAATTTTAAGCCGGTTTTCTTGAGCAATTTTAAAATTTTTTTCTTGTGTTATTTGAAACAAAATTTTACACATAATAAATGTTTTTTTATTCTGAATTCCTTATCGTTTTTTTTTAAATGTGTCAAAGTCAATGAAAAAATAATTTTTGACTTTAATTTTAAATATTTTTTGGGGTTTATGGGCTCATATCGATTTTTGTAGACCATTGTTGGATTTTTGGATATGCCATCTTTGACATAGTTGTTTTAAATAAGTCATGCTTATCAGAAAACCCAACTATAGATTGGCGAGAATCTATTCAACCCCTTAAAACACTATTCAAAGTAAGAAAAAACGTTAAAAAAATTTTTGTACAAAACTGTCATTGTAACTCAAAAATCTAATGATGGAGTACGATTCCGAATAAGATTAAAACCGTCGAGTCCGGTCTTGTCTATTTTTTCGACTACAATAAGTTCTTTCAATTACAAATCAGTTAATATCATTGACTCCGATTTAAAAAATATACACTACCCAGCAGCAAAAAATGGGGCTTTGCATGCCTTCTTACAGGCCTGCAAAGGCAGTCAGAAGACCTACCCTGCAAATGCAGTCTTCATTTCAAATTAACATAGGGTGTCATAGGCAGGCAAGGCCTGCACATTCCCTTTCTCCTTGAAGGCGTTTCAGTAGGCATGCCTAGTATGTCCTGCTTGGAGTCCTAATAACAAGGGCCTTCTATGAGGCATTGCTACTGCAGACCAGCTTGCAGGCCTGCAAAAGAGCATTTATAGAAGGACTTAAATAAAAAAAAAAAACATGCGAATTATTTCCATATTAAATGATTTCCTACGTTTTATAAATTTTTAATACAATATTTATTACAATTTACAATTACAATTTTTTTTTAAACTCCAGCAGCGGGAATCGAACTCGCGACCTCAGTACTCATAGTTGGGCATGCTACCTACTCGGCTATCACGTGATATAGTTGTTGTACGATAAATAACATACATGTGGTTTTCATAAACAACAGCATCTATCTTACCTTCCCTTAAGAGGCCTGCCAACAGGCCTAATCGGAGAAGTGACAAGTGCATGGCTATGAACGTCAATTCTGCCTTCTACTAATAGGACTGTCAACAGGCCTGTTTAAGGCAAGAAAGTTTGCATGCCCTTTGTGCAATTCTATGGTAGTTTGTGGGGTACACAGTAGGGCTGCTCACAGGCCAGTTTTTCGAAGGGAAAGAGGCATGTCTGCGGGATCTTTTTCTCACCCTAGTAAGAGGCCTCATTGCAGGTCTCATTTGAGAAGCGAAATGTGCATGGGTATGGAATTTTTTGTTAGGCTTAGTGAAGGACTTATTATAGCCTGTATACATGCCTGGAAAAGGAAGGCGTATTTGAATGTCAACAAACTGCCTTTGAAGGCATGTTTGCAGGCATATTTTTACAATGCCTCGTCTTTTCCGCTGCTGGGTACACTTTTGGAGAATGAACATAGAGAAAAAGGTTTTATTAGTCAGTTCACCTTTGTAAAATTTCTGTACCATTTTTTTTTTTATTTTCATATTTTCTGTGATTTTGACCGATTTTTCAAGCTGTAGGGGGGGGGGGGGGGAGGGGGGGGGCAGCTGCCCCCTACAGATACCAACTATACAAATAAGCAATTGTTCGAAAATAATTATTTTCCAATAATTTCTAAAATAAACTTCTCCAAACTTAGAAAAAAATTTAACTGTTCACAGTTTTGTAGAAATCTAATCTTTAATGTTAGTTGTTAGTTGGTGCCGTATAAAAGACCCTTTCGGTATACCCATTCAAAATTTCAATATGTCCATAGGTATTGTATTGAAATTTTTTACATTTGTTGTTAACGCTGTAAGCTTTTATATAGTGTTACACCATGTCTATAGAAACCTGGCCATACAACCGAAAATTTTATCATCAATCGATTACGCTCCACAATAAATTTCAATAAATCGAATGTTAAACAATAACATTAATAGTGACATTTCTTTGCTGGTTTTCATTATTTATATTAAATTTTAACCAAACAAATTGTCTACAACATTTAGTAGCAGTAGAGAAATATTTTTCGTTATTTTTGTTACAACCAACAATTACTAAGTAGAATGATAAAATTTCGATATATTTGGCAGGACAGTAAGATACGCCAAATATATTTTCTCAATATTTTCTACTGTGTGTCCTAAATGTTAATAAAGGATTGCAATTTTAACTGAACCTTTTTCAACTCCTACGTTCCACTTCCTAAAAACAAAAAACTCTACTTAGATAGCCCAAAATGTTCTCCCTCTTTTGGTATCAATATCTTCTTACGATGACTGACAAAATTACAACAACATTTTGAAATAATTATATCAATACAAAAACTCAAGTCATTTAAGGCACAAACTCGATCAGAAAATTAAGAACTCAAGATTACAGTTTTCCTTTTTCCATATCAGCTTTTCGAATTTTATAGACATTTCCATCACATTTTCATAATTTTTTTTTCATTTTATCTTATGATAAATGCCTTAAAATGATATGTATTTTAAAAATATATCGTATTTTTTTCCTTTTAAGGGAATTCGTTTAGAGCTTACTGAATTAAAGGAAATTGCGCATATAGTAGGAGCACATTTATATCTCCACTGGTATTTTGTGAACTCTTGCAAATAATTTCGCACAATATCGTTTTTTATTTTAAATGTCCCCTCGAGCGTCGTAAGATATAAAATGTCATTTTGGGTTTTATTTTGTTTTCCTTCCACTCTGCTTTTTTTTGCCTGTTTGTTTGATTTTTTTTGCGCAGTGTTGAATGTGAAATTGTCACACACTCACACAAAAACAAACACAAACAGTGACATATGTGAATTAAATGCTGCGTGCTTATGTGTTATGTTCTGTTGTTTCTTTTAGGAATTTTTTCATTTCCTTTCGTTTTTTTGTGCTCCTTTTGCTGCCACCACAACACGACATGTTCAAAGGTTCATATTGTATAGTGTGTGAGTGTTTTTTTTATTGAACATTTTCTATAAAATATGTATCATTGCCTTTAACAAAAATACTACATGGCGGAACAGTGGTGTGGTTTGATTATGTTTTTTATGTTGTTCAAAATAATTGCAGTTTATTTTAATATTGGCTCATTTTTGGGATAGTCGACATCACCAAACTTAGTCTCTACGTATATTGCGATTTGAATGGAATCTATTATTTGAAATACAGTAGGAAAAAAATTGAGTTAAATTTTTGGGGAAGCCGAACACAACAAGTTGGACAAACTATAAATATTAATTTACGTTAAGCGTATCGAAATGATACAACAAATTCGGCTCAAGATCAGAAAAGTGTTTTTTATTTATTGTTTGATATTTTTGGTCAAATTCAGTGTGTCACGCACTAGGATGACGCGTTTCGAACTCCATGACGAGTTCATCTTCAGACCCCTTTGTGACGAACAGATGCACAATGGTACATCATCAGCTGTATATATATCTACAATTATGCCAAACATATGCATCTGAAGTAGATATCAGCCGAAAATGTCCAGCATAGTTATGAATTTGACCATTTACAATCAAACATGAGAATGGAGGATATTTTATCCCCACGATTCCCTTTTTACCTCACAAAGCTCAAGCTTTACCATGGCTTTTCACCACAAAACTCAAGCTTTTTTACAAGGTTTGTTGTTAAACTAAGCTTACTATTACTACTAAGCATATAGTTTTCGCTTACTACTACTACTAAGCATATATAGTGCATCAGTTCGTCACAAAGGGGTCTGAAGATAAACTCGTCATGGAGTTCGAAACGCGTCATCCGAGTGCGTGACACACTGAATTTGACCAAAAATATCAAACAATAAATAAAAAACACTTTTCTGATCTTGAGCCGAATTTGTTGTATCATTTCGATACACTTAACGTAAATTAATATAATGTACTGTAAGATCGACTAACAAAAACAAACACACAAACTATAAATAAATAAAAAAAAATCCAAACTTGTAAGGACATAACTTTAAGTTTGATTTTAAAACTGGTCTCCCAATTCCTTTCTTATTCCTTGAAAAAAAAAACAAATAAAACTTTAAGTTTGGTTTTCATCTATGTAAAATGGTGATAAAACTAGTTAATTGCACTACAACTATATTTAATTAAACTTTGTACATCAATAAAAGGGGAGTTTGTATGATAGGTTGACGTTACTTTTAGCCTCTCGCATGCACTTTGGCCTGAGCTTGAATTGATTATTTGAGCTGAGAATATTGTAATGAGTTTTTTTAACCCCCAAAAATTTGGATTTTTATATGGGAGGTGGGTGTATTAATCGTTCAATCTTGCAAATTTTAAAAGTTTACTTTCGCTTAGAGGATAGGAGTTTGTAGGAGTTTCAACTCGATAGCTCTTAAATTAAGGCTTTAATTGTGTGAATATAGAGACGCACACCCCAAAAAAAGGGGGTGTTTGTATGGGAGGCTGGGGTAGGCTTTGTCCGATTATGCTCATCTACAAATTTCAGCTCAATAACCCTTAAACTACGGCTATAATCACAGGGTAGTAAAAAGGGCAGTTTGTATGGGAGATGGGAGTAATTTTTGACTTTCTTATTTATTTTTGGATTGAAGTCTGCCTACACAATTTCAGCTTAATAACTCTTAAACTACTCCCCCCTAAAATGGGAATGTTTGTACGGCCGCTGGAAGTAATTTTTGTCCGATCATTCTTATCTTAAAACTCAAGCTCCGCTTAGAGGATAGAAGCTTGCCTACAAATGTTAGTTCAATGACCCTTTAACCACGGCTGTAATCGTAGAGAAAGACTCCAAAAGGGGATGTTTGTTTTAAAACTCAAGCTCGGCCTAGAGGATAACAGCTTGCTTATCAAATTTCAGCTCAAATCTAAAACTGTCACAGTAATCGCGGGAACGTACAGACAGACAGAAGGACATCTTTAAGTCCACTCTAAATTCGATGCTGATCCATTATATTTATAAACAATGGCGGCAGAGAAATGTTTGAATGGTTTTTATGTGCGAAAATTTAAAAATTCCCGACTAAAAATTGTGTCGCTTAATGTAAAAATTACATGACAGAAATTTATGTAAGATCGGATCAGAGGTCAGGTTTTAGTAAATCCTTTTTACTTATGTTCTTTTTTACTAATGTTCGCTTAAGGAACTTTTTTTTTCTAGCAAATATGTAATAGTCAAATATTGACATGTATGGGCGGCTCCTCGGCCCTTTTTGTCAACTTGATTCCTAATAGCCTGGTTATATCTCTATACTATGAAATTTTCAGGACGATCAAACTATTATTATGGCTGTTATAACGGTTTATTTTAAATGGGGCGTGGCACTGCCCACTTCCACCCTGGCTGTAATTCATACTGTACCAACAACACATAACAAATATCATATTTATACCTATTATAGTTCATGACATACAGCCGTTTTAGGTTTTAAGTTTTATACCACGCCCACTTTGCTAGCAAATGCATCCAAACAAATTTTCAAAAGTGATTGAAGAAAAAGTCCTCCATATATTACTTACTTACTTAGCTGGCACTTCTTCGCAATCCCACTGGTTTATATACCTCACGTAGAAAAATATTAGAATCGCCTCGATCTTCTGCGCTTCTTCTCCAGTTCACAACAAGTTCTCTAAGTTTCACAGTAACCTGGTCTTTCCAACGAAGTTTTGGTCGCCATCTTCTGCGCCGTCCATCCAGTTCATTGTGAAAGACTTTTCGAGCTGGAGCATTTTCGTCCATGCGTACAACATGACCTAGCCAACGCAACCGATGCACCTTAATACGTCTGACCACGTCAATGTCCGTGTACAGCTCATGATTCATACGACGCCGATACTCTCCGTTAACGATGATGGGCCCATATATTTTACCGAGTATTTTTCTCTCGAATACTGCCAAAAACCGATCCATCTTATGACACAAGGATTCTGAATCATACATTAAGACAAGTAGAATCAGTATCTGGTATAGCTGGATTTTTGTTCGTCGAGAGAGGGCTCGTCATTGAATCGCTTGCTTAGTCCGTAGTAGCATTTATTAGCAAGCAGGATTCTTCTCCGGATTTCGAGGCTGACCTTATTTGTTATGTTGATAACGGAGCCTACGTAGATAAAATAATTTACCACCTCGAAATTATAGTTGTCAACGATCACGCAGTTTCCCAAACGAATAGATTCTTTGATCGTTGAAACTAATAACTTCGTTTTGTTCTGGTTCACCGTTAGACCCATTTGCGATGATTCCTTCTGTATGCCTGAGAAGGCTGCAGTCACATCCCGCAGTTTTCGACCGATGATGTCTACGTCATCAGCGTACGCGAGCAGCATGTGGCTTTGTTGAATATCGTGCCGCTCGTGTTTACTGCAGCTTTCCCCATTACCTTCTCCATCACTATATTGAAGAGGTCGCACGATAGGCCGTCGCCTTGTTTTAGGCCTCGTCTGGCACAGAATGGGTCCTTGCAAATCTTCACTGATGACTTTGTGCCAGTCAGCGTCTTTCTGCAAAGACGTATCAGCTTCGCTGGAATACCAAACTCAGCCATGGCTTCGAGTAAATTCTGCCGTATCGGGCTGTCGAAGGCAGCTTTATAGTCGACGAAAAGATGGTACGTATCGATTTGTTTCTCTTGGGGGTTTTTCCAGGATTTGCCGAAGTGTCAATTGTTGATTTTCCAGGTCTAAAGCCACACTGATAAGGCCCGATCAGGTTGGATAACACTGGCTTTAGTGTATCACATACCACACTCGACAGGACCTTATTTGCGATGGGAAAAAGGCTGATCCCGCTATAGTTGGAGCACACACTTGGATCACCTTTTTTTCAGCACAGGACATTATACGCTTACATTCCAGTTGTCGGGCATGCTCTCTTTAAGCCAATCGGTGCGCAGGAGCTGGTGCATACTCGTTATCAGCTCCTCGCCACCGGACTTGAAGAGCTTCTCTCCATATGTGCAGCATACTCTGCGTATCTGTAACCAGATTTCCGTACTTGTCCTTACAGGAGGGGAGCCCATTACCGTAGCTTTTTGCTTTTTCTTTCTGGTAAAACTTTCGGGCCTTACCTCTATCACTGTATCGCTCTATATTCTCGTTCTACCGTTCCTGCAATTGACGTTTTTTTCGCTTAAATAGCTGTATCGCCAGTTTTACTGTCTCCTTGTGCCGTTCCCTAATAGCCCGGGTTACAGTTGGCTGCAGAGTTGCCCTATAAGCGGCATCCTGTTCCTCAGACGCTATGCGACATTCTTCATCGTACCAGGATTCGTTTGAGCGCCGTTTTTCATATTATAGCACGGTTGTTGCGGCGGTTGCCATGGAATGCGCAATATGCTGCCACTGTGTATCGGGAACGTCGGGAACGAGAGCAGGTTGGAGTAGGCAGTAGCTATCTCTGGGGTTTGCAGCTTCGCGATGTCCAGCTTTCTTTGTGTTTGGTTACGTGCGTTTTTTACTCAATCTTGTGAGCTGCAACCAGGCAATGATCCGAGCCAATATTAGCACCACGAATTACATGCACGTCCATGACACTAGATGCATGCCTGCCATCAATTACAATATGATCAATTTAATTTTTGATGTTTTGATCGGGGGATAGCCAAGTTGCCTTGTGGATATCTTTGTGCTGGAATCTGGTTTCACTCACTACCATGTTCCTACCCGCTGCGAAGCTGACCAGCCTTAACCCGTTGTCTGACGTGTCGGTATGCAGGCTGAATTTACCTATCGATGGACCAAGAACATATTTTCTTACTATTTTTGCATTAGACTCCCAGAACAATTTAAATGTCGTGGCCAGAGCAGCGGTCGTATGTTTCCTTCTATTTCAAAAATAGGGTCCAATTAGCGGGGCCACGCACACTTGATATGTCAAAAACTCATGTACCTTTTTTTCATAACAGACAAAACAGCTACATTTTGTGAAAATTTCAAAAAGAAAGATCAAGCTTTTTCGATTCTATACGGTACTAAAAAATGGAAGTAAACCAACTCAAACTCATTTTCATATATACAGATTTGACCTTTAACCTCTTTGGCGCACGGCTTAAAGTTGTCGTTAGACCATAAACGTTTTATAAAAAAGTTGAATTTTCTCTGCCACCCTAATATATACATTGTCATACGTACCACGCCTCCTTATGGGCATTACAAATGGAAGAACAGAATATATATACCGTTCACCACACGCACGTACGGAGTGAATATTTCGCTGTTTTAATTTTTCCCCCTTTCATATAATTTGTTAAAATTATTGAATTTTTTTTTATAAATTGTATTTATGTGTCATTCTAAAATAATACTCCACTGCACCACTGTCTGTGTTGTGTCCTCGTCCATATGCTTGTGTTTCCAAGTATCTGTGTATGTGTTGGTTACTTGGCTGCAATGATTTCAAATCACTGTCAAACTTATTTGCGGATATTGCGTTTCTTTTCTTGTATTCTTTTCTATCGCTCATGTGAACATTACTCTTGCTCTTCAAATAATATTTGCTCTACTTGTATTCTTCACGTATCTATGATGGTGCTAACACACATATTCTTCACATCGTATACTTGAGTTGTGAATATTTCCCCTCCCGGTTTGTCTATGTAGTTGTGTAATAATAAATATTGTTTGTGAAATTGTTTTGTGTTGATTTTACACAAAAGTTATTAAACTTTTTATTGGTCGATGGTGTTATTAAAAAAAACTAATATAGAAAAAAACGGAAATTTTTGTAACGTTTTGGTTAGTGCGAAAAACGGAAATTTCAAGGATTTCTTATTTAATGGGCGGAGCAATCACATTAAATGTGTGGGGTCTTAGTTCATTGAAGGGATTTCATGTGTCCGTTTTCGTGGTTATTGATTGGTTGGAGGAGTTTCTTTTTAGTGTCCTTTTTTATGTGCATCCTTGCTATAGTGTGTGTTTGTGATTTCTGGCATCAAGGGAGCAATGTAATATCGTGTGATCATTAAACATTACGTACATAACAGGTTTTTTTTTATTAAATTTTAAGATTTTTGAAATTCCGTAATAGTGATTGGTAAATTACAACAATCATAAATAATGTCGGCGTATTCTACATATCGATTTATCCTCTTAAGAAAACATTATATACAATTACAAAATTTATCATGATATTATATTGTTTAACAGTGTTTTCATAAAGACATATTTCTGAACAACACTTCTCCCCTTAGAAACCGAATAGTTGTATACTTGTGGTTATAACTCCCAAACAACTCCCAAAACAACTGTGGACTGCTTTTCACAGCTCAAATAACTCTTTGTATTCGCAAAGCATTAATGTTTCACCAGCAACATCAAGTAATTGCCAGTCTTTTAATATATTTACCAATAACACTACACTGCGATACAGCAACAACATGTACACAATTGGGCAACCTTATTTATAGGTTTTATCGATAGGACAAGAGAATAGAGCAGCCTCAGCCTAATGCAGACGAATGAGTCGACTTAGTTGCTGCGAACAATTGCTTTATGTTAGACTTGGAGTAGAGTGTTAAAAGCTTTTTGTTCTAATGAAAATGGCAAATGTTATATGTATGTATATGTACCAGTAACAATAAGGCTTTTAATAAATGCTATTTATAATGCTATTAATGGCCATTAAAAAAAGGAAGAAAATTACCAATAACACTGAATGCAAAGAAGTAAAAGATCTTTAATCTTTTGATAAACTCTCAATAACCAAGACCTAATGAAGTGTTTAGTATTCTTTGCCATAATGTATAATAATGCCAAGTAAGGTAAGATGGTATCTCAAGTAAAGATTTTGCAATTAAAATAAAATTTCTTTACGGCAATAATTTCAATGAATTGAACTAAAGAAGATTAAAATCAATTTAAAATAGATATACCGGTTATATTTGAAGATAATAATAATATATGGCAATATGCTATGTGTTGCTTAATAAGTAAATTATTTACTATTTATTTAAAAAGTAAGTGTTTCTATGAGAAATTGTTTAGGGATAACATATTTAATAGTTCAATATCTATTTATCTATATATATAAAAATGGTGGCAAAAATGTATAGTAATTCATCAATTGAGAACGGTTGGACCGATTTTGCTGAAATTTTTTTTCAGTTGTTCGTAATTGCCATGAGAAGGTTTATGTAAAAGAAAATTTTGGGAAAATCCTCCGAAAAAGCCGGAAAATTGGAAAAACCGAAAATTGCTTTTTTGTATGGAATTTTGCGTGCAATTGTTACGACTGATTTTTCGAATGGAAAAATAAAAAAATTTTCTTGGAAAATTCCGGAAAAATTCGAAAAATTTTAATACTATTTTTCGACGAAATTTTGCTTTTTGTCGTACGATTTGATAGTTTTGAACGACGTAACTTGCGAAATATTTCGGATAATTATTCCGAAATGATTTTCCGAATGGAAAAATAGACAATTCTCGGTGAAAAACTCGGAAAATTCCCAAAAAATCGAAAAATTTGAATTTTTTCGGCAAAATTTTGCATTTCATTGCCTGATTTGAGGTAAATCGCAAATTTAATTTTTGTCGGTTTTCGAATGGAAAAATAGAAAATTTTAGTTGGAAAATTATGGAAAACATCAAAAAAATTTCTTTTTTTTCTTGACAACATTTTGCATCTTATCGTATGTTTTGGTTATTTTGGGCGATGTTAATGTGAACAATTTCGAACAATTATGACTTTTCGAATAGAAAAATAGAAATATTCTTGATGGAAAACTCGGAAAATTCCGGAAAAAAAATCGATAGATTAGAATGCCTTCGACGAAATCTTCCATTGTATCGCTTGATTTGATGATTTCAGACGACGTAAAGCTGCAAAATTCGTTGTGTTGCTGAAAAATTTCGGATTATTGCGAAATATATAAATATAAAAATAGTGAGAAAAATGTATAGTAATTTATCAAGAGAGAACGTTGGCCCAGTTTGCTCTATTTTTTTTTTTGAATTATTCGTAAGTGGCAGGAATTTTTTATGCCAAAAAATTTTAAGGAAATCCTTAGGAAAAGACGGGAAATTTGAGTGCAATTGTTACGAAATGGCTTTTAGAATGCAAAAATAGAAAATTATTAGCGAAAAACTCGGAAAATTCCGGAAAAGCGCAAAAAAATTAATTTTGTTATCGACGAAATTTTACAGTTTTCGCATGATTTGATGATTTTGATGTTGGTTGGAAAATCTAACGAGATAAATAATATAGATATATATAATAATGGTGTATTAGTAATTCATCAATTGAGAGCGGCTAGACCGATTTTGCTGAAATTTTTTTTCAGTTGTTCGCAATTGCCAGGAGAATGTTTATGCGAGAGAAAATTTTGGGAAAATCCTCCGGAAAAGACGGAAAATTGGAATTACCGAAAATTCCTTTGTTTGTATGGAATTTTGTGTGCAATAATTGCAAATGACATATTTGAAATAGGTCGAAGACATAATATTTATTTATATCCCATTTTGCTCGAAATTGTTTCCACACATTCAGATCCAAGGGCAAATACATCATCGAGCTGGCGCTTTGTCACCACCACCAAACGAAAATCATAAGTTCCTTCAGATCTATTTCGTTGGTGATTCGGCAATAGAACTAGATCAACATTGTGCAATTTTTACTTCAATAAAACACGAAATGATCGAACAATTGCAAAATTTTCTGCATTGGATACAATTATAGGGTTCAAGTACTTGACTTTTTTAGTAAACCGGTTTCCGGTTTATTCGAAAAATACCTTTTTCCAACAATTTGGTTTTCGAATACATGATTTTGTAAATTTAGGATATCTTAAGTTAACATAAAAGTGCAATCTATATGATGTACTCACAAACTTTAAAGGCGTTTTTTGTAAAATTTTCATTTTAGTCATACCTTGGTTTAGAATTAAGGTATCCGTTTGATCACATGCATGTTAACCACCTTTTTACCATTCCATATGAATATCGACGGCGTGCTACTCATTTCGAGGTGAGATCCCAATCTATTTTAAGAAGAGATCCCAACTGTATCCTTTTTGCGATCGAATATTTTTGTTAGGGGTAACTGCATTTAAAGTTGTTCATATGGGTGAGAATGTGGAATCACACGATATTATTCTCAACCGTCGGGAGACTCATCGGTCATATGATGCACTTTAATACCCGTTGATCTACTGCCGTGGAGAGGGTGAATATCACCACAACTTAAAGATGGTCAATACAACGACAGGTTTGTTTACAAGTCATCAGGAAAAGAAACGAATAAAAAGGTTAGCTCAAATAATTTTTATGCGTATCGATCGTACATTGCGTTAGCTGTTGCACCATCTGCTGCCACTTTGTTAAAGGCGGCCGAACTGCACACTCCGCTTTGGAGTTGCGATGAATCACAGTTGACAAGCCATTGGGCACAATATCCAGAAGTTCGGCGACATCGAAATTGTTGCGAGAATGCAAAATCATCATTTGGGATGAATGCACGATAGCGCATCAAATTAACTACGAACATGAGAGACACGTTGCAAAACGACCCAAAGGCTCCTGCGTTTTTAAAATATCTACTGGCTCTTTGTAATGTCCACATTCCTGTTGATGTTTCAACTGGATTGATGACGTTCCCGTCAAATTTTTTCAAAGGAGAGGAAGTCTTTATCTCTCGAATTTCTATTATTCCAACCGATTTTCCCTTCCAATTCAAGCGAATTCAATTCCCCATTCGATTGGCTTTTGCGATGACAATCAATTATTCGCAAGGCAAATCATTGGAAGTTTGTGGGATCAACCTCGAATTTCTCAGTTTTTCGCGTTTTGGCAAACTGTCTTCATTGTTTGTTTTAGCGCCGGAAAACAAATCGAAAAACATTGTTTATCAGACTGCTCTTCACTGATTTCGATTAAATTAAAATAAGTCACATTAAAATTTTAACTATATGTGTTTTAATATTACTCTGGAGCTTATATGAAGGCGTTATCTTGGAGCGAGACAAAGTTTGCCGAGTCAGAAGTTGTATGGCAGAACAACGTTTGCCGGGTCAGCTAGTATAAAAATGAAATGGTCCACGTATGTAAACCCATCACTTGAGAACGGCTGGTGCGATTTGGCTGATTTTATCTTCGTTCGATTCCAAATTTTCAGGAGATGTTTTTGTGGATTTATATCGAATGCATGTACCAATTCGACTAAAATTTAGAATGAACTAGTGGGCCCGGCAATGCTTCGCTATTGCATTTTAACTTGTAATATATTTCACATTTAGGTCTACAAAGTACTTTGAAAACGGTACTTAAGCTAGGTAACGATATGTTGAGTTTATTAACTTATGTAACTAATTTCAAGCAACTCCTTAACATGAAAGTTAACAAATTAAGTGTTGTTGTTTTAAATTCTAAATATCATAGACTCTATGACGATAGTAAAAAGTTCATCAGCAAAGTCATATCTTTTACAAATCGGAAACAGACATTCCGTTAAAGATAAAAATTCAATGTAGTAGCGGTAACCGTCTGTATACTAACTACCTCTTTGGGCGTAAAAAACACTTTTGACATTCCTTCTCCGCATATTGACCGAAAATGAAAATTTCGTTTGAAGCTTTATGCCTTTATCCATAAAAACCTCTTTTGCCATGTCTTCTTCTCACATAGATCAAGAATATTTCCGAATACTATCTTTGTATTGAACTCGTATTACTTTTCTATGTGATAATTCGGTCAGCAACGTTTGGCTTTACAAAGTGATGACCTCATGCGCTGTATGGCATTTTACGCAGTCGTATTAGAACCGTTTCTCCTTCAAATAATGTGCAATTGTATGATAAATAAAAAAAAATCAATTGATCGTCCACTGGTTTTAGTTCTTCTACCAGTTGGATATATGAATATAGGCCAAGATCTTTCCTCAGCATTTGCAGAGACCGAGTTGCTGAGAACGGCGTCGGTTCGATAAATTCGAGTCCCCTGTCGCACTTACGTCTACAGCGTCCATGGTTTCTATTAGCTGCTCAGATGGATGAGTATATGCACCATAAACGTCACAAAGGGCAAACAGAACGCGCATTTTGAAAATAAATTTGCAAGATTTGTAAACGTTGTTCTTGTGTAGTCTTATGATTTTTCAAAGAAAGTCTCAATGAAAGTCTATCACACTTCACACACCTCGCTTGAATGACGAATTGGTTGACCTAAAATAGCAACAAAAACGGTAAATAAGGTTTTGTTGGGGGTCAATTGTTCATTAAAAATCCACATGAATCAAAATCCTAGCTGATACTTTTTTTAAGATAAAAGGATTTTTCGTTTATTTACTCCGTTTTGCGCTTCTTTTAGAAGTGACGTTCGTTGCCCCATGATTATTGAAAGCATGTAGACTTCAGCTTTAAGACACTTCTATCAAAATTTAAGTTTTCTGCACTAAATTAAGCTTTCCCAGCGCGAGCTAGGAATTGATATTACACACAAAGTTTATTGATGACATTTTCTAACAATTCATCGTAGATTTGGTTACAATTTTTGCGAATAAAAAAACTGGCACACCTTACTGTTCATATCTCTAGGCGAACTGCAATATACTGTGGAATTTTGACAGTTATAACTGTTTATTTTATAAGGGGTGTGGTACAGCCTACTTCCATTCCTACTGTAATTTATACTGCAACAACAACATATGTAACAAATCTCATCTTCATACCTCTTATAGTTCATGAGATAAAGCCCTTTTTATTTTCATGTTGTATGGGCGGTGCCACGCCCCTTTATCCAATCACAACCAAATATAGCCAGGGACTATCTAAAAGGTAATCAGTAACACTTGGTAAAATTTTCGTATCAATCGATCTATTAGAAATGCCGTTAGAGCGATTTTTGAAGAGGGGGCGTGGCACCGCCCACTTCCATCCTGGCTGTAATTAATACTGCTCCAACAACATATATACCAAATCTCATCTTGATACCTCTTATAGTTCATGAAATATAACCTTATTAATTTTCAAGTTGTATGGGCGGTGCCACGCCCCTTTATCCAATTACAACCAAATGTAGTCAGGAACTATCTACAGGTCAACAGTACCTCATGGTAAAATTTTTGTATCAATCGATCTATTAGAAAAGCCGTTAGAGCGATTTTTGAAAAGGGGGCGTGGTACCGCCCACTTCCATCCTGGCTGTAATTTATACTGCTCCAACACTATATATACCAAATCTCATCTTCATACCTCTGATAGTTCATGAAATATAGCCTTTTTTAATTTTCAAGTTGTATGGGCGGTGCCACGCCCCTTTATACAATTACAACCAAATGTAGTCAGGAACTATCTACAGGTCAACAGTACCTCATGGTAAAATTTTTGTATCAATCGGTCTATTAGAAAGGCCGTCTGAGCGATATTTGAAAAAAGGGGCGTGGCGCCCCTTGGAAATCGGTCCAGCCGTTTTCGAGTTTTAGCGAGACAACTGCACAGCAATTCATTTTTATATATAAGACTAGCTGGCCCGGCAGACTTCGTCCTGCCTCCAAATTATATTAAAAGATGTTGAGTGCAGTTGAAATCTAATAACGAATGGTATATTACTTAGCCTCTGAAATATTTAAATTTAAAGGGCGAGGTATTCCCGGACATATTCTGTACTTCATATAAATCTATATAAATCTAAGAGATTATATTTGTAAGAATTGCTAAAATGGTTCAGCAGTGTCGTCCAGGATATGATAAAAACTTACTTATTGATAGGCATATATTCTAAAACCACATTTATAAGCCGATTGACTGACATATAACTTTCTGCGTTGGTGTACTGGGTGATTGATACTTTAGGTGTTTGGTCTGAGCCATGATAGTACTTTGCCCCTTTTTATTCCAAGGAGTACCAATTTCCAAATATCCCTTCATTTGGCTCAACAACCCTATGAACCGTTTGGTCTGGGTGAGAGCAACAGTTGTACCCATTTTCGTGTTTGTCCCCTAAAATTTCGAAATGCGAAAAACCACTTTGTAAAGCTCTCTAATTCTATAGGAAGTGCACCAACAAAAATGTTCGCCATTCTACCTTAAGCCATTTTGCGGCCTGGGTGACCATCTACAGCCCATCCCTAACTTTCACTGAAATTTTGGGACAAATGGGGTCAACCGTTTTCACAATTAGTGGTGACATTAAAATGTACATCTTTCTTATATATATAGACTTCTGAATAACTATGATGTTAAAAAAAGGTGACTAAAAGAAATTCCAAGAATTAAGTGTATCATAAGCTAAACACCGGTAACTGGTTTCAAACATACATTCAAAATTTTCTTATGCCAAAAAATCATATATTTTAAATTTGAGTAAAATCGGCAGTCGATATAAATTTTCGAAATAATTCAACCCCAGCCAAATCAACTGAGGGTCCATATATACAATAAAAAATTCTCATAAGAAAACATATATACATTCTAAATTTCAGTCAAATTGTTTAATTCGTTAAAATTATCATTATAATTCCACCCTAGCGACACCTACTGGGTCAATTTATACAAAAAAAATGTTCTCAAGGTTCCACAAACATAAATACTAAATTTCAGTTAAATTGGTACATGCATTCAAATTTTCGATATAAATACACCCCAGCGCCATCTACCGGGTCCATTTGAACATACAATTGTTTCTCATGATTAAACAAACATACATTCTGAATTTCAGTTAAATTGGTCCATTCGTTCAAATTTTGATTATAAATCCACCCCAGCGCCACCTAGGGGTGTGAAAAATAGATGTTAGCCGATTCTCAGACCTACCCAATATGCTTACCAAATTTCAGAGGAATCGGTCAAGCCGTTTCGGAGGAGTATGCAGACTAACATTGTGACACGAGAATTTTATATATAAGATTTGTATGATCATGAGAACAAAGTTTTTGTATAAATGGATCCGGTAGTTATTATGAAAATGTTAACGAATAAAACAATTTGACTGAAATTTAGCATGTATATTTGCTTTATTAGGAGAAATTTTTATACCATCACCTTTAGGGATGAGGGTATATATCATTTGATACGAAAAAAAGTGTAACGCATTAAAGGAGACGAGTTAGACCCCAAGTATCTTAAGATCAAATTCGTTTCAGGACTTTTTAAGACGATTGAGCTATGTCCGTCTGTCTGGCTGGCTGGATGGCTGGTCAGCAGGATAACTCGAGTAAACCTAAACGGATCGGTATGAAAATTTACTAGTATTAATATTTTTCAAAACGAACTTATAGGATTATAAATGGGCTGAATAGCCCCACCCCTTCTGGTACCTCCAATACAAAATTACCTATTTTTGGAAAATTAATATTTCTTCCATAACTTCCAAACGGACAACTGGAGAATGTTTGAATTTGGTCAGGTTATTTATCTTGCAAAAGTAGACAAACCCTAAGAAAACCGAAACCTTTGCTCCACTCATTCTGGTACCTCCCATACAAATGACCGAATTGACCCACAAACTTTTACATACATATCTTTTTTGTTAGTAAACTGAATTCACTCAAATTTTGCGTATGATGTTCGCTTGTGAAAATTAGACTCAGGAATGAACATGGACTATATCGGTTTACGCCTTCTGGTACCTCCCATACAAATGGCCCAACCCACCCCATAGTCTCACATACATATCTTTTTTGTAAGTACACTGCATTCAGTAAAATTTTGCGTAAGGTGTACGGTGTACAAAATGAGTTTGTTTGGAAAATTTATATTTCTCCAATAACTTCTAAACCGGCACCTGGGGGATAATCAAATTTGGTCAGTTAATTTATCTTGTAAAAGGATGCAAAGCCTCAGCAACTCTTACTATTTGGCACACCCCGTCTGGTACGTCCCATATAAATATATGGGATATTTCCCCTTATACATACGTATCATTTTTGTATGTACACTAAATTCAGACAAATTTTGCCAATGTAAGCGATCATTGAACGTTGACTTACGAAAAAAAAGACACCCTAATTGTACCTTCTGTACAAATAGGTCAAATTTTGTATGTTTTTGATCTACATGCAGACAAAAAATAATACATAAGTAATTTTATTTTAAAAAAATTTTCAAAAAAAATAGAAGTCCAATTTGATGTCACCACTAATTGCGAAAATGGTTGAACCAATTTGCACCAAAATTTTGGTGAAAGTTGGGGATGGGCGGTGGATGGCTACCCAGCCCGCAAAACGGCTTAAGGTAGAATGGCGAACATTTATATTGGCGCACTTCCTATAGAATTAGAGAGCTTCACAAAGTGGTTTTTGGCATTTCGAACTTTTAGGGGTCAAACAAGAAAATGGGAAAATCTGTTGCTATCCCAGATTAATGGTTAATTTGGCTGTTGAGCCAAATTAAGTGATTATTGAAAATTAGAAGTCCTTGGGATAAAAATGGGCAAGTGCTATCATGGCTCAGACCAAACACCACCTAAGGGTATAACCACCCAGTACACCAGCGCAGAAATTTATATGTTAGGCAATCGGCTTAAAAATGTCCCTATAAATAAGTAAGTTTTCATCAAATCTTGGACGACACTGCTGATCCTATTTATGTCGAAAAATTTGTCCGGGAAAACCTCGACCTTTTAATTGAAATATTTTAGAGTAAAAAGTAATTAACCAATCGTTAAAAGATTTCAACTGCACTCAACATCTTTTAAAATATTTTGGAGGCAGGACGAAGTCTGCCGGGCCAGTTAGTTATAAATATATTAAGGTAGCACCAAACCACTAACATGGAGAAACACTGGTAAGGCATGAGCTTAATTGGGCTTTCCATTGTCAAGGTTTGTGTGACATTAAGTTATGGCATCTGGAAACCACTGCGTCCTTATGGGTGGCGACTAATGCTTCCAACGAATTAAACTATGCATTAATATAATAAACTTCAGTATTCCCAATATTCATTATATAAATTAACGTTTTTAGTTTAAGACTGACATATGTAATGTAGATTACGTAATATTGGGAATGCATTTAAAAGACACAGTAAAAATTTGCTTTTATGATAAAAAACGACAACAAAAAACAAAAACATTTGGTAAAAACAAACTTTTGTTATACGAAATATTCTGTTCAATAAGAAATTTTTTTTAAAATTGGTTACCGGCTGTGGCATATTGGTTACAACATGCGACTACCATGCGGGAAGTTGGTCCGTGGTTTGATTCCCGGTTCCATCCATCTACATTTCATTCTTTCATTGCCGGCCCCCTCGATTTTGTCGACAGCAACTTCGCAGTATAAGTGTCGAGTCAATCGACATGTCTAGAAGCTTCTCAAACAGTGACAGTCGCATTCGTCGATAAACAAGTAGGTGCCGTTTGTTGTTAATCTTAAATAGATTTTTCAAATGCCAAAAGAGGGTGGGAGTAGTTTTTGTTCTCCTTACCTGAGCTTAGAGTATAGAAGCTTGTAGCTCTTAAATTAGGGTTATAATTGTGGGGAGAAATTGACGTACACCCCAAAAATTAGGGATGTGTATTGCAAATGGAAGTAGTTTGTGTCCGATATTACTCATCTGGGAAGTTAACCTCCGCTTAGAGGATATAATTTTGCACATCAAATTTCAGCTCGATAGCTTTTAAACTACTGCTGTAATCATGGGGTCAGACAGACGAACACCCCTAAAAAAGGGGGAGTTTATACGAGAGGTTGAATTAGTTTTTGTCATATCTTTTTTATCTTAGATATTAACCTCCGTTAAGATGATAGAAGCTTCCATAACAAATTTTAGCGCAATTGCTCTTAAATTACGGGTGTAATCGGGGGCGACACACAGACGATCACTACCAAAAATGGGGAATTTGTATGGGATGTGGAAGTAGTTTTTGTTCGATTTTGCTCATCTTGGAACTTAACCTCCACTTAGATGAGAAAAACTGGCGTGCCAAATTTCAGCTTGAAAGCTTTAAAACTGCACATGTAATCGCGGGGACAGACGGATGAACATCTTTTAATCGACTCAGAATACGACGCTGATCATTAGGGCGGCAGTGATATGTACTGACGGATTTTTGTTGTATGGCAATTTTAAAATACTCGACCGGAATGCAGAATATTGATGTAAACAAATATATGACGGAGTATGATCGGACAACTATTTCCCGTGCCCCAAAGGGGTCAAAGGGCACGTTCTTAGTATCTCCTTTTTTTATTACTAATGTTCGATTAAGGAATTGTATTATTTCTCGCATGGCAAATCCTGGAGAAGACCCAGGAAATGCAGATCGACACCTACCGTCTATTAATCGACTACAAAGCTGCATTCGACAGTCCGAAACGACAGAAACCATTAGATACTATGGCTGAGTTTGGTATTCCCTCGAAGCTGATACGACTTTGCGGGATGAGACTGACTGACACAAAGTCTTCGGTGAACATAGGCACAAATCTAACAGAACCATTTTCTACCAAGCGAGGCTTCAGACAAGGCGATAGTCTGTCATGCGATCTTTTTAATATCATAATGGAGATGATCATGCGGAAGGCTGGAGTAAACAGGAATGGTACCATCTTTAACAAAAGCCACATGCTGCTCGCGTATGCTGATGATAGATATCATTGGCCGAGGACTGCGGGGCGTTACTGCGGCCTTTTCGAGCATTGAGAAGCAGTCGGCAGAAGTGGGTCTAGTATTAAACGAGCACAAATCCAAGTTATTTGTTTTAACGAATAAAGAGTTTACTCGTTTGGGGCGCTGCATGAACGTTGACAACTATGACTTTGAAGTGGTAGATGATTTTGTCTACCTCGGCTCCGCCATATACAAAAATAATAATTCTCTCGACGAACGAAGTTTCAACTTTACCAGACACTGATCCAGCCTGTCTTACTCTACAGCACAGAATCCTGGGTAATGACACTAGTGTAACAATCTATTTTGAGAGTCTTCAAGAGAAAAATACTTCGAAAAAAATTTGGACCCATCAGAGTTAACGGCGAGTATCGTCGTCGAATGAATCATGGGCTGTATGAGATCGAATGCGCTGGCTTGGACATGTTATACGAATGGACGAAAACGCTCCGGCTCGAAAAGCCTTCGTCAATAAACTCGATGGGTGAAGCAGGAGGGAGCAACCAAAACTCCGATGGATGGACCAGGTGAAAGAGCTGTTATCTAAGCTGGGTGTGACGAACTATCTACGGAGCGCAAAAGACCTATCAGTAGCCGCATGTAGAAAAGTATTCCAAGCGCTTAGGTCTTTTGCGGCTGTTGTGGCTGCCATTGAAGAAGAAGAAGAATTTTTTCTCGAACATATGTAGTAGTCAAATACTGACATGTGTGGGCGGCGCCTCGGCTTTTTTAGACAACTTGGTTCCAAATAGCCTGGTTATACCTCAACTATACTGTGAAATTTTCAGGACTATCAAATTATTATTATGGCTGTTGTAACGGTTTCTTTTAAATGGGGCGTTGCACAGTGGCACCGCCCCATACATTTCTTGGAAAAAATTAGAAGGAGTTGTCGTACAGCAATGAAATTTTGCAGAAACACTAAATTAATAAATGTTGAAAAAATCTTGGAAAACCGCCTACTGCCACATCCACCTCCCATATAACTGCACTTGCCAAAATTTGCATTTTTGAACCTAGGGACTCGAAATTCGGGACACTTCTTAATTGAGTCGTCCTTATGAAAAAAAATTAAGCACATTTGGGATGCCAAGCCTACTTTAGATTTTACGTCCATTGAAAGTTGTAGATTTTAGGTGTTTTTCTTCCCTATCTAGAATCATATGAAAATTTCATATAAGTAAAAAAATGTTAATTTTTATTCAAAAGTTAAACATGTCTTGTCTCCATAAAGAAGAAGAGAATATCCCCAACAACCCTCCGCGAAAGATATCAGCCTTCAAATACACCGAAAACATCGTACAAATGCATGCATTAAAATCGATGTTACTAAAAGGGACGGTATTTGGCGGTTATTTTTTTTTCATAATTAAAAGTACAGACTCGGACCTTTCATTTTTTTATGGTTAGAGGGCTAAGCAAGGCAAAGCACATACAGTTTTTTTTCCATCAAAAAGTGAAAAGTTGATATTTTTTAGTATAATTTTTGATAAATTATTTTAATTAGTTTACTTTTCCAATTTCAATAATTTTTTTTTCTTATAAAAGAGTAAGTGCTATATTTTCACTAAAAAATAAAACAAAAGCCATAGCTAAAAACGTATACACACAAAAAGTTCTTTATTTGGACAATAATTTTAATCTAATTTCATTGAATAAATTTCCGTTGACTTCTGTTAATTTTTTTAACTACAAAATTTCACTTTTCATAAAAAACCTTGTTAAAATTTTTCTTATCCAAATATTTCTTTACAAAAATCATTTAAATTTTGAAATTATAAAGTTAAAAAACCCTATTTTTTTCCGCCGAAATGCCACTGTGTGTAGCACGAGCTACTTCCCCTCTAACTGTAATTTGTACTGTACCAACAACACTAAACTAAATATTAGCTTTATAACTTATATAGTTTATGAGATGCGGCCTTTTGAGTTTTAAGTTTTATACCACGACCACTGATCCGATCCCGCCCATGTTGAATCACGAACTTTGGGACTCAGTTCTCTATACATTGCGGTTTCAAAAATAGGGTCCAATGGGCGAGACCTCGCCCCCTTGATATATCAAAAATGAAATTACCCTATTTTCACCACCTACTACACAACTAGATTCTGTGCAAATTTCTGAAAGATCGGTCAAATCGTTTTCGAGTCTCTACGGTACTAAAGAATGCAAATAAAAAAAGTCAATCTCATTTTCATATATATATAGATTTGACCTTTGACCTCTTTGGGGACTATTTTCCTGTGATCACTTAAAATTTGAATGCTTTCAAACAAAAATTCGAATTTTTTGAATTAATTGTGAATAACATCAAAATCACTCCGCCAATTTTTTTAGAAAAAGACTTTTTGTATTCACAAAAGATCTGATTTCACGACCAAAGTGCCAAAAAATATATTGTTGTCTTAGATTTTTTAACAACTTTTAGATAAATCCAAAACTATTAATATCATTAGCTTTTTATAAGCTTTTGGTACGTTTACTAGTACAATCTAATAAATAGTGTAGCGAGGAATTTCCAAATAAAGCGACAAGTGTTTATTTTAGAAACTAAATGTACTTTATTTAAAATATTCGCAGGTTTTCATATGATTCCGAACTTATACTGTAGTTAAAGAACTGTAGCTGTAGTTAAAGAAATGAAATACAAAACAAAACAAAACGCATTAGCATCACATTGCTGCAAAGTTAAGGTAGTGATCCACAATCGCGAAAAACACTTGCCCTAGCCTTTGTTATTACAATCAATATAAAAGCTAAACAACAATCAAACAAACAGCGGCAGCTATCGCGCCACGAAGTTTGTTTGCTTATACCAACCTGTAGTTAAAGAATGAGCACTCTGGCCGTGTGCATCTCCTTCTATACAGTCCAAAAAGGAACCGTTGACCAATCAAAACAACTCTTCTAAAATTACATAAACTTTAACCAATAACAACAAAGCTTCTAAACAAACTGTGTTACGATCACAACAAGAGAGCTTTACAAATGAGGGTTGGTATAGAGTTGTGAATTAATGATTACTGCACAGTAACAATGGTTACTAAAACTTTCAAACATAGAAGTTAACAATTATGTACTTAACAAAAATAGAGGAAAGTGAAGTAAAACTAATTCATGAAATTAAGGGAAATTATTATATACATGTAAAACAACAAAAGGAAAATAATACTTAGATAGGAATTCAATAGATAATAATATATAATCCGCTACAATAGTTATTAATTTAATGCTAAAATCTATCCAATAATATTTTCATAACTGGATTTCTGATGTCGATTTTTTCATTTTGTTGCATAGTGTAATCAACTATTTCGGACATGATGACCTCTGCTGTGATGTTAGTTTTTAGATTCCACAGATGTGAAGCAATTTCATTGATGGTTTTTTACATTTCCCTGGTTCACACTCGCCCAAATTTCCACCCATATATATCACAACTTCTATCCTTGCTAATTCCATAACGTTCATTCTTTTTCAAACATTTTTAAACATTCTTGACTGTGGCCTCCTTTGTGGAAAAATTTAATTGTCTACAAAGTGTTTAGCTAATTTATAAAAGCCATATCAACAATTTAACACACTCATTTATTAAATCCAATGTTACACATACGACACAGAGTCATTTTATGAAAGCCATAAAATTTCAATTAAGCATCTAACTAACTAGCACAAGTACGCACAGTCAGAGAGACACACACATGCACACGCCCAAATACATTACACACACGCACACACACACTCGAATACATCGTTGTTCCACTGATTAATTGACAAGTCACAAGACACCAACGATTGTGATTATAAATATACGACAGGATTAGCAGAAGCTTAGGTGTGGAAGCTGATTGTAGATAAGGGGTGGGCAAAAATTGATCGATGTGAAGAACATAATAACAAGTTAAAACGTTATCTTATGTATGGTATTGAAAAAGGTATTATTGTAGGACTTAGGAGCTTATAGACTTTTAAGATGTGGACTTATAGAATGACAGTTGTAGGCGGCTCTTCGAAGTATAGCCCAGGGATATAATTATGTGCAAATATTGCCAAAGTAATTTAGGAAAATGTATAATTAATTTGGCAGCAAAACAGCGACCTCAAGATTTTGTAGAAATATTTAGTAATGGCAGTAACATTGAAAAATATGATCTGTGCTGGAGTATACCAAACCCATATTTTGACCACAACTCAGTAATACTAAGTATCTGAATATTTTAAATACTTTATTTTCGCAGCAAGCTATTCTATACCTCAATCATGATGTGTAAAAGAAAATTATGTAAATAGTTCACTACCTGAGTTCTCGCTTCTTTGAGTGGTTGATTAGCTTATGACTTGTTGTCTTTAAGTCACAGGAAAATATGTGGCATGAGAGGACATATTTTCCTGTGACTTATTTAAGCTTACCGAAGAAACATTGTTCTACCAACTCCAGCAATCGACAATAATTTCAAAATATTTAAATTGTAGACGATATACTGCTGCAACCTTATTTCGAGTAACAATAGGCACCACAGATATATATCTTCCTCTCTCTCTCTCTTTTTTGTTCATCTCCAAAATGAGCCCATTTTAGTGCTCTTTAACCAGGAGATGTTCCTTTAAAAGTACAAAAGATCCTTTTGCGAAAAAAAACAAAAAAACTTGTGGAAATTTATGAGTTTCTTTGCCAAAAGCAGCGAAAATGCGCGTACAGCTGCCAAGTCATTAAATTCGCCAGTACCACAAAAAACATGAAAAAAAAACTGAAGCAGAAAAATGGGTTGAATGAGTTTTTTATAGCATCTGCAAGCACTCACCCGCCCTCATAGTCTCATATTTTTCATTAGAAAATTACGTGTTATAAATGCGACGAAGGATGCATATGAGCATGTCAAATACCAACACCACTACACTCGTAGTCGTAGACACTCACACCAGAAAATGAGAAAACTTATCGCTTACATCCGTTTTCTTAAGTAACCGCCAATCTGTGAAAAGTCTGTGTGTACGCGCACCAACATATTGCGTACAATATACGTATATGTGTGTGCAAGTAAAAGGCAACATTGTATGTGTGTGGCTGTGTGCTTTGTTCTCGCCATACTTTCACAGCCTTTTGTATTTCTTTATGGGTGTAAATCGCTTTTGTAAAAGCATAAGTGTGAAATTTTTTGATAATCTTTTTCCGTCAACCAAAAGATTTTGTAATATGTGTGTCAGTGTGTGTGTGTGTGTGTTTAATGAGTGTTATTCCCCCTCACTTCCTTGACGGAAGTTTAGAAATTATGTATTTTTATGTGAACCGAGAAAAGGACCTCCTTCTTTTTGTTGCGTTAAGAGTATTGTCTGCTTACAATAGGGATATCAATTTGATGTTTGCGGTTCCTGCCGGGGTAGGCATTAAATTCGTTATGAATTTATGATCAAATTAAGTGTGCCCTACGAAATGTATTTAGATACGGTTGATTAAAATATAGAGATGGTAGTAATATTTTACAAATATACCAGAGTCTAATGTACTTAAGGCATATTTGCATTGAATGAATATAAATCTTATAGTATTGACATGGTGTAACGCACTGCAACGGATTCTATAGGATCGTACAGAAGCACATATTTATTCGCCGGAAGTTTTATCGAAAACGTATTGCAGTGACATTGTGGTCTTTAAAAACAGTTTATATACAAAATAGTTTTTCTGCTCAGATAAATCCGTGGCTGTGTGACTGAAGGAGCCTAAGACTATATTTAAATCTATATGAAAAATATGATGGCGGATGGAAAGCTGGCCTCAAAAAGCTAAACTTATTTCCTTTAAAATATCATGAATCAGATGTGTAACTGCTTTTTGAATTTGTATTTAACACTCTTCTATAACACTTTGTAACAAAATTAAAAAATAAATCTCGACAATTTGGGGATCAGTGGCCGTGTTTCCGATAGGGTGACACCAACGGTGAAGAAGAAAGCTGAGTTACGACCCTATAACTCTACTACCGATCATATGAACAACTTACGTATCATCGTGCAACAGACGAGTTTATACCACAACGTAAATTGCAGAATTAAACACAGTTGGAATATTTGTTCGATAGATTTGAGTCTTCATACTTGGAACGATCCTTACAACAGACCCCAACAATGGCTGAGTAATAATGTATGGACTGTGAGCCCGAATGATCTTGACGATGCAGACGATATGTGTCCTTAGGTTCATAGTTTCTTACATCAATTAATTACACAAACGAACATAATAATATCTTTTACCAAAATTAAGTTATAATTCTCCAAAATAATCCCTATAACGTTATGTTACTCATACAAATTTTATTGAACAAATTTTGCTATCAATTTGCTAAAGCGATTCGAAAAAAAATTTGAAAATTATAACATTATACAATCACCAGTGAACATTCGCAAACGAATTATATCAATCTCGAATCGGATGGTTTGTCGGGTAATATACCAAATCGTAACAAAATCGGTGAAATGAGTCGAGTTTGCTGTGCTCTTAAATAAAACGCTCGCAAAAGCAAAGAGAACTAGACATCGCAAAGCTGCATACCACCTAGATAGCTAATGCCTAGTCCAACCAACTTTCTCAATTGATGCAAACAAACGCCTCAATTCTGATGTTCCAGACACAAAGCATATTCAGCACTATATGACAATTGCCACAACGACCGTACCGGGTTATGAAACACAACGCTTTCGTGTATTGCCTGATTAGATGGATGCTGTACACAAGGCAAAACTGCAGCCAATGGTAACGCGTGCTGTAACGAAACGATATAATGGAAAGAAATCGAAGACGAAATGGCTATTCAGGCAGAACAAGTCTCTATGGAAGGAAAAAGAGAGCCAGGATATGGAAAAGTACAGAAATAGAAGAGAAGCCTGGCATTTCTACCAAAAGCTAAAAACAATAGCTTTGGAACAGGGATCAATACCAGTATGGACAAAGTAGGAAATCTAGTTACGAACACGCAAAGTGTGCTACAAATATCGAGGAAACCCTTTCGTATTCTGCTCGTTCTCGAAGGTGGCATAAGTGATGAAGTCTCGCCAATCTTCGACGAAGGAGTAGATTGTCTAAAAAGGGATCAGCACGGAAACTGCGCTGTTGCACATTAAAGCTGAGCTGAGGGCTATGGATTACCGGCAGAACTTGTTAAGCCTAATGGCGTTGAGCTGGCAAGGTGCATGCCCCAGGTCACAAACACGAATTGGCTAAAGCAATGTATGCCAGATGATTGGAATCTGAGTGTTCTATGTCTTGAGCTTAAGAAAGGCGATTCAAGTGGATTCACCAACCATCGCGGGATCAGTCTTTTACTCAGCGCATACAAGGTCCTGTCGAGTGTGTTATGCGGAAGACTTAAGCCTGATTGGGCCTTTTTATTGCGGCCTTGGACCTGATAAATCCACGACCGATCAGATATTAACACGACGAGAAATAATGAAAAGGAGCTAAAAAATGCTAAACAATACTTACCATATATTTTTCGATTATAAAGCTGCATTCGGCAGTGCGATACGACAGGAATAATAAGATTCTATGGCTGAGTTTGGTATCCCTGCGAAGCTGAAACGACTTTGCCGTATGCCACTGGGCGACAAAAACTCTTCAGTGGAAATAGGCAAACATCTGACACAGCCAGTAAGTACAAAGTAAGGAGTGGCCTTCGATAGCTCAGTGTAAGCAACGTTAATTAGCAATCCAAAGGTGCCGAGATGGATTTCCGGTTGGGGCACAGGCCAAATCTACATCGATGAAAAATTACTTTTTAAATACTGTCGAGTTTTCCAGCCAATAAAACATCCTAGATACTTCCACTACAAAAATCCATATTTCGCAAGGACCAACGAAAAAGGGAAATGATTTATCAACATGGCAAAATAAATCAATTAAAAATCCAGCTGGCGCCATCTATGGTGGAATTTGGCGGTTAAAACTCACAACAACAACACCTAACAATCCTTGACAGTAAACATGAGACTGTGACCTTCTTTAGTAAAAGTAAAATGCTGATGATATAGATATATCACTAGAAAAGGATTCCGAGATGTTACTGCGGCCTTTTCAAGCATTGAGAAGCAGTCGACCGAAGTGGTACTGGTGATAAATGAGGACAAACCCAAGCTATTGGTTCCAACGAACAAAAAGTAGGTGCACCAACCATCGTAGGAGGCTGACTGAAAATTGACAACTTTAACTTTCACGTAGAAGATAACTGTGTCTACCTAGGCTTCGCCGTAAACAAAAATAATTGTCAGCCTGGAAACGAAGAGACGAGTATTAATCGTAAATCGCTGCTACTATGTGCAAAGCAAGCGATTTTATGAAAAAGCCCTCTCTCGACGAATAAAGATCTGACTTTACCACCTAGTGATCCATGCTGTCTTGCTCTACAGTGCAGACACAAGCAGATCAATCTATTCTGGGAGCCTTCGAGATAAAAATACTTTGCAAAATATTTGGAGCCGTCATCGTTAACTGCTAATACCGTAATCGTATGAACAAAGAGCTTTATGATCCGTAAAACGACATCAACTTAGTCAAGCGCGTTCAAATAGACCGAATGATCTGGCTCCTAGGCTCCACCATCAACAAAACAAATAATGTCAGCCTCGAAATCCGGAGAAGAATCCTGCTTGCTAATAAATGCTACTACGGACTAAACAAGCGATTCAATGACAGAGCCCTCTCTCGACGAACAAAAATCCAGCTATACCAGATACTGGTTCCACCTGTCTTAATGTATGATTCAGAATCCTTGTGTCATAAGTATTGTGGCAGTATTCGAAAGAAAAATACTCGGTAAAATATATGAGCCCATCATCGTTAACGGAGAGTATCGGAGTCGTATGAATCATGAGCTGTACACTGACATTGACGTGGTCAGACGTATTAAGGTGCATCGGTTGGGTTGGCTAGGTCATGTTGTACGCCTGGATGAAAATGCTCCAGCTCGAAAAGTCTTCGACAATAAAGTCGATAGGCGGCGCAGGAGAGGGCGACCAAAACTTCGTTGAATGGGCCAGGTGAAAAAGGTATTATCTAAACTTAAGCGCTTTGAATTCTTTTCTACATGCGGCTACTGATGGACAAATTTCTGTTGCTGCTGCCAAATAAGATTGACTTGCTAATCAAATGTTGCGGTCCACAACATCGTGGTAGCTGCTAATCAAAGAAATATAAATAAATATTGCAGGGCTCGAACCCCAGGCAACTGTATGATAGTTACGTACTTACTTACTTACTTACTTAAGTTGCCCATTACAACTTAAGAACGTGGTTCATAAATTAGATGCCTGAAGTATTAAAGAATTCCCCACGCTTCGGTTTTCTGCGTTCTTTCTCCAGTTAGTCCTACCAAAAGGTGGCACGTCGCCTACCAATGAAGTTTGGGTCTCCCTGCTCTGAGCCGTCCTTTAGGTTCACCTTCAAACACCTCTCTCGCTAGAGCATTTATATCCATCCTGGCAACATGTCCCAGCCATTGAAGTCGTTGAATTCTGAGTCTTTCTGCTACGTCGATGTCGTGATAACGCTCATACAGCTCATGGTTCATCCGGTGGCGAAACTCGCCTTCGACACAGATAGGTCCATAAATTTTTCGGAGTACTTTCCTCTCGAATACTCCAAGGTTTTGTATGTCCGCTGTCGGAAGCTCCCACGATTCGGCAACTTACAACAGAACGGGTAAAATTAACACCTGGTACAGCTTTTTCTTAGTATACCGAGATAAGATAATGTTACTAAAGTGCTGCCGAAGTCCGTAAAAACATCTATTTACGAGCACTTTTACCCGCTTGATTTCTTAGCTGACATTTTTTTTCTTGTTGACGGAAGATCCAAGGTAGGTTAACTCATCTACTACACCAAAACAATAATTGTCAACGTTCACGGTGCGTCCCCATCGAGAGGACTTTTTGTTCGTCGAAATCATTATTTTTATTTTGCCCTCGTTAACCGCTAAACCCATTTTTGCTGTCTCCTTTTCTAGCGATGAGAAAACTGCAGTAACATACCGCAGATTTCAGCAAAGAATGTCGATATCATCGGCTAAGGCTAGTAGCATGTGACTCTTGTGGAATTTGGTGCCTGACATGTTGACATCAGCCTTTCTCAACACCTTCTGTGTACAGGACAAGCTATCGTCTTGCCTGAGACCTCTTTCCGTGTTGAATGGATCAGAGTGATCCTTATCAATTTTAATGGAGGATTTTGTGTTTTCCATGGTACATCTCCATGACATGGTCCCATATAGCCTATTCCTTATCGAAAAGTCGAAATCAGCTTTGTAGTTGACAAAATTGTGGTAGGTTTCGATCTGCTTTTCATGAATTTTTTGCAGGATTTGTCGTAAAGTAAATATTTGATCCATCGTAGAATGGGCGTAGTACATTTAATACGACACCTTTCTTGTATATGGGATATAACAGACTGAGACTCCAATCCCAGGGCATTCTCTCCTCTAGCCAGATTTTCTTCATGAGCTGGTGCATGCTCCTAATCATCTCCTCTCCAGCAGCTTTGTTTGTTTTTAGGCGGGATATTGTTACACGTATCTCGCTCTGGCTCGGAGGTTTACAGTTAATACCATCGTCATGGATTGGAGCGGGGTCTTCTGGGGTGGTGTCCATATCCAGTAAATTTCTTAAATGATCTTTCCATATCTTCAGAACGTTATCCGGGTCCGTCACTATCTGGCCATCGCTGTTCTTGCAGGATGACATCCCTCTTCCATGTATTCTCACCTTAACGCTCCGGTAGAATTTTCGTGTTTCCCCTCTACTTTGGAGCAACTCTGTGAACTCATCCTGTCTCTTCTTCAGCTCCTTCTTTTTCCGTCTAAAAAGACGAGTTGCCTCTCGTCTTTTTTTCCTGTGCCGTTCACGAACAGCTCGCGTTACCATTGGCTGCAGTTTTGCCCTGTATGCAGCATCCGTCTCTCTCGTGTCATTACGACATTAATAGTTGCGTACTATAAACATCATGTCATGCCGTCAGATAATCTCAGGTTTCACTTTACCTTAATTTTACAGAAATCTGAACTTTAATTTATTCCACAACAAAAGAAAAACGCAATAATTATCAACATAATATATCTTTGTTTAAGGCTACCATTGTATTTGCAGCCTACTTGTATTTGCCGTAGTCCCACAAGTCATAGCACATAAACTTATTTGCCACATAAACAGCTCTCAATAGAAGCCACGACAAGATAATTATAATTGACACTTATCCTAAGGATTAATATGTCTGACAAAGTGATACAAATTCATGTTGGCTAATTTCTCGTCGATGCGGCCAACATCCTTACAAAACTTTAGCCATATTCTGGGACAACAAAAACAACCACGGCATAAACAATTAAAACAAACTTCTAACACTTTTCTGGGGGCATTTGTCTTTTTGCGGTTGTCTGTTGTCTTACGTACAAAGTGCTGCTGTAGTAGGCCTCAGTGACCATTGGACCAGTTGAGCTCTGGCAGTGGAAGCCAAATACAAAAGAGAAAAAAACTGAAAAACAAAGAAAACAATACGCAAAGAAACCAAGCAGAATGTGTAACAAGTTACATAAAGTGCTTATTATGCCTTAAATGTTGAGCTGTCGCAACATAAAGGACTCTCATGCTAACACAAAAACAAAAAATGTGGCTTTGGTAGTATTTAATTCTGGCAACACAATTCGCTAGTCGCAGCACCGATGCTGCCAACCCGCATTTGTTGGCTGTCTCTGCCAACTTAATCCGTTTTCATGGTTTGTTCGTTAAGACCCTTAATTTTTTCGTTGTTCTGTTGCTGTTGACTTTTGCGAGAAGAGAAACGGACCAAAAAAGGGCGATTTGATGGTTTGCTTGTGCTTTTTTTGGTGTATTTTGTTTGATAGTCTTGTGTTAGACAACAGTTTTAATTGCTCTCATTACAAGTAATTAGGTACAGATAACATTTTGTAACAACACACACAGATCACAGAAGCGGTCAACAAACTTTTAGGCCTCCAAAATGTTGTCATTTAATTGCATTTAATTGGTGGGGGTTAGACGTTGTGATCCGCAAGGTCGAGTGTTTGGCGTAGGTGTATGGCCATGATGTTAGGGTTATATAATTGAAGCTGTTTATGGTGGATATTTAAATAACTTGAAATTTTATGGCGGCATAAAAACTTGGTTATATACCAGAGGTTGATTTGTGAATTACGAAAAGTTGTAAAAAGTTGTATTAAAGTATTCCAAGCGCTTTGGTCTTCGTACAATGCGTCTAAGCCAGCGCATTCCATCTATTTGAACGCGCATGACTACGTCGATGTCGTTGTAAAGCTCATACAGCTCATGATTCATTCGAAGACAGTACTCGCCGTTGACGATGATGGGTCCAAATATTTTGCGAAGTATTTTTCTCTCGAAAAAAAAAAATTGAACCGGCTGTGTCATTACCCTGGATTCTGCGCTGTAGAGCAAGACAGGTAGGTCCAGTATCTGGTAGAGTTGGACCTTCGTCCGTCGAGAGAGGGATTTATCATTTAAACGCCTGCTCAGCGCATAGTAGCAGCGATTTGCGATCAACACTGGTCTCTTGATTTCTAGGCTGACATTATAATTTGTGTTTATGGCGGAGTCGAGGTAGACAAAATCATCTACCACTTCAAAGTTATAGTTGGCAACGTTCACGCAGCGTCCCAAACGAGTGGACTCTTTGTTTGTTGAAACAAATAATTTGGTTTAGTCCTCATTAATCACAAGACCCACTTCTGACTACCATGCGGGAGATCCGTGGTTCGATTCCCGGCTACGGTCATTTACATTTTTCTTTCATTGCCGGTCCCCTCGATGTTGTTGACAGCAACTTCGCAGTATAAGTGTCGGGTTAATCGGCATGTCTAGTAAAGGTTTCTCAAACGGTATTTATCGCATTCGTCGATAAATAAGTAGGTGCCGTTTGTTGTGCATATAAAATAGAAAGCGTGTCAATTCACAACAACGCGAGAAGCTAGTCAATACCCCATTCATGGGGTGTAAAGAGAAATTAAGTTGTTAAGTAACATCCCGCAGTCCTCGGCCAATGATATCTATGTCATCGGCATACGTGGCTTTTGTTAAAGATGCTGCCAGTCGTGTTCACTGCAGCCTTCCGCATGATCATCTCCATTACGATGTTAAAGAGATCGCATGAGAGACTATCGCCTTGTCTGAAGCCTCGCTTGTTAGATTTTGGCTTTTTTCTGTGAAGACTTCGCGGGGATACAAAACTCAGCCATAGCATCTAATAGTTTCTGCATTCGGACTGTCGATCTGCATTTCTTGGGTCTTCTCCAGGACTTATCGTAGTGTGAATATGTGGTCGGCCGTGGATATCCCAGATCTATTTTCACACTGATAAGGTTAAGTGGTCTTAAGTGTTTTCCATAAAAAACTAGATAGGACCTTATATGCGATAGGTAAAAGACTGATCCCGCGGTAATTGGAACACACACTTGGATCGGCTTTCTTAAGCACAGGATATAGAACACTTAGATTCCAATCATCCCTAATGCATTTCTTGAGCCAAATCGTGTTTATGAGCTGGTGCATGCATGTCGCCAGCTCAACGCTGCCAGCTTTAGAAAACTCTGCCGGCAGTCCATTGGCTCCCGCAGCTTTGTTGTTTTTTAGCCGTACAATTGCAGTGCTGATCTCGTTTTGGCTCGGTCTTGGACAGTCTACTTCGTAGTCTTTGATTGGTATGATTTCATCACTTATGCTGCTTTCGGGAACGAGTAGAGATCGAAAGTGTTCCCTCCACATTTGCAGCACATTTTGAATGTCCGTGATTTGATTTCCGTATCCGTCCTTACAGATGGGGATCCCTGGTTCAAAATCTTAGCTTTTTATCTTTTGGTTAAACGTTTGGCTTTCACCTCTTTTCCTATAATATTCGATATCCTGGTTCTCTCGTTTCTTTCATAAACACTTTTTCCGCCTGAAGAGGCGTGTCATCTCCCTACTCTTCTCATTATAACGCTCCGTCACTGCACTGCCATTGGCTGCGGTTTTGCCTTGTATGCAGCATCATTTTCTTCAGATATTTTGCGACATTCCTAATCTTACTAGGGCTTGTCTGAGGTTGGTTTTTCATAACCCAATACGGTCGTTTCGGCAGTGGGCATAGAATTCGTTATATGCTACTATTGGGTGTCGGAAATATCAGAATTAGGGGGTTTGTTTGAAAGTAATTCACAGATTTGGTTGTAGTAGGCATTGGCTATCTCGGTGGTATGCAGCTTTGTGATAGCTAGCTTCCTTTACTTTGGGACCGGCCGTGGTATAGTTGCTATAACACACGACTACAATGCGGGAGATCCGTGCGTTTGGTTACGAGCGTTTTGAGCACTGCTTACTAGGTGGTGATCCGAGTCAACGCATAACATGCCTTCCATCAATTACCACGAGATCGATCTGGTTTCTTGTATTTTCATCTGCGGATATCCAGGTTGCCTTGTGGATCTCTTTTTGCGGAAATCTGGTTCCACTCACTACCATGTTCCTTGTCGACACTAACTAGTAGCTAACTGGTCTGATTTCGTTGTCAGAGGTGTTGTTGTGAAGACTGAACCAGAACAATTTTAATGTCATGTGCTGGTCAGCGGTCATATATTTTTTCCAGGCGCGCATAGAATGCATCCTTAATGTCCACATCTTTGTCTTCCATCGGGGCGTGTACACAAATCGGCGTTATGTAAAAATATTTCGCCTTGATGCGAATAGTGGCTAATCGGTCACTTACAGAGTTAAACCGCTAAATCAGATGTCGAGGTCTCTTGCCGACTATGAAACCACATAAAAATTATTGCCTTTCTGCATGACAGCTACGAAAGATGTTACAGTTCTTACGACGTGTGCATCCCTGTACCGTCCATTGCAGTTCCTTAATGGCAGTGATTTCAGCTTTGTATTTGTCAGAGACATCCGGCAGAGGGAAAGAGAAAGCTGCTTGCGGACCTCCAAAGAGAGATTCTGGTAATTTCCAGGTGAATAACAATCAAAATATTCAAATTAGAAAAATCCCCCACCCCCATTTAAATTATACAGTACACCATTTTCAGCTCATTATAAGAACTACACATGAAAGTAGCCCAAAAAAGATGAAGTTCTGCATCATTCGTTTTGTCAAGTTACATGCCATAATAATTTAATATCGATTTGAAGTTAGTAAGTATCGTATAGATGAATTTGTGACGTTTTAGGCTTTTTTGTTAGACATAACTCGAGAACCACTAGTCCGATTTAGCTAAAACAAATTTAAAAAAAAAATAAGAATTACAATTCCTTTAATTTGTTCATAAGTATGTATAACGTTTCTATACATAAGCAACAGTTTCACCTTTCCATTCATCAAATGATTTTGAACTGGGTTGATTTTGTAGCAGTTACAATAAAACTGTTGTACTCCGTGGCGTATGATTTACGTGAAATATTACTTATGATAATCATACGCCACCATATAACAATATAACAAAAGAGCATAAAACGTGACTAATTCCCCTATACGATACTTACTAACATCAAATCGATATTAAATTAATATGACATGTAACTTCACAAAACGAATTAAGCAGAACTTCTTCATTTTGGGGCTTCTTTCACGTGCAGTTCTCACAAATTTCCCCAACTAGTTTAATGTGTACATTCTACCGTTCGACTTTCGATGAACTCTGTATCTGAAATATCGTACCCATTCAAACTTGTCTGATTAAATTAACTATTGAAATTGTGATGTGACTGCAATTTCATTTCAAAATATGCCAAAATTTTCCATCTCGAGATTAATGCAGTAACTCAACCTAACATACATATCCACAATTCAGCTAAGCAATACGTTGGACAGCTTAAGTTTGAGTTCTATATCTGTGAGTGACCTTCCCGACAATGCAATGAATACCCGCTTTCAAATTTCATTTACGAAAATATTGAAGTCATACGAATGTATGACTACGAGCGTTCAACTTTAAGAATGTTTTGGAAGTGAGCAAAAAATTTATTACTGCAGTAAGTAGAAACCATTCATCTTTTCATTTGAATGGGTGCATGTCTACCAGTGTGTGTGTGTGTGCATGCACTCATATCTTCATCTGGTGCAATAAACATGATTGTGGTAAAATTCCCTGTAATGGTCGGCTAACATACTTACATTGGCTTGCTCGCACAGTCATTCCACTACAGTTTGGTCAAGTGTTGTTAAAAATGCAATGCTTTCCTATATTAATAGCTGGGTTCAAAGAAGAAAAAAAAATCTTGCCATTGCCAGCTATGGATGGGAAGCGATGAAATTCGAGAGTCGGTGTAGAATGTCGGTTAAATATGGAAGTAATACTCAATATTATATTATTAATTATAAGATTAGTTATATTAAAGGCTTAGGTTATACATAAACTGAAAAATTGTGAACCGATTTGTATAACTGTTGTCTGAAATCATGATAAATAGTTGTTCAGACACTAGCCTAACAGTTAAACCAAACACATCGTGGCCCTCTTGTTTACCTCAAGACATTTTATAATCCTTGTTATTCATTGAGATTTTAACAAACTATTATTAGTTTCTGCAAAAAGAAACCAATGACAACGACCACATCGATGCACCGACTTACCCAGCATATCACACTACTCTGCGTAAATCAAACAATTTACAGCTATGGCTCCCAAATCGTACTCGCTCTTGTACTCGTACTTGTACTTAAACTACAAACATCAACAGCTGTGTTATGATCATTCTGCTGGCCTTTTATTCCTGTAGCTAGTTCGTATTTATGCGAATGTTACGATGTGTCCTTTTGTCTATGTGTGTGAGTGTCCGTCAGTCAGTCGGTTTGCTATTATTTCTCTCTTGTCTGTTGTACATTTAACAAATTTGCAGTGGTAATGTATTGGTAACGGAAATGGTACGGAATTTCTACTGCCCGTTAGTAGTTTTTTCCCATTCGAGCTTGCTCTTGCTCCCCGTTTGGTTGTGCCACAACTTTTTCGGGAGGTAAATGTACGATTATATGGCATTATAGATGATACTATTACAATTGTAAAAATAAGTCGGTCTATTTGTAAAAATAGAATGAAGTTTGTAGGAGAACACAAATGTTGCCATACTCAGTAACCCGAAAAGAATAAAAGAGCAGCAAAAGCTGCAAATGCTCGTTTCAATGTTCAATTTGTCTAAATAAATTATGAGCCAGAACCATGCTATTTCTTGTTTCTAATAGCCGTAAATTTTGGGCATTAAACGGTTTTAAAGTTCAGATTAAAGTTGGCATGTTAAATTTAATATATTAGGAATATGTTTGCATCCAATTGAATAGAAAAATTGGCAAAACATGAAGCTGGTACATGCATTGAAGAAAGCTTTAGTTTGCCTACAGCTTGTCTAAAAGAAAAATAAACGGCAACAAAAATGGTTAATGGGAATTTGTTGGGAATCAATTGTACATTAAAAATTAATTTAAATCAAAATCCTAGCGGATCCTTTTTTTTAATATTTTTGTTTTTTTTTATATCCGTTTTGTGCTTTTTTTAAGAAGTGGCTTTCTTTGCCCCATGATTACACGATCAAATAGTAAAGATAACATATCGTGTTATTTCTCATTAGAAGTGTATGGACTTTAGCTTTAAAACACTTCTATCGATTGGGACCTTTTCCACGCAAAATTAAGTTTTACTGGAAAAAAATAAAAAATTGTCATTTTGATTTTTCCAAAAATTTTAATATTTGCCTGTTTAATTTTTGTATCTTTATAAATTAAAATGGGCGTTCAAATCAAAATGCATATCGTGCACTTCGTGATTTTTTCGGTCAATTATATCATCCAAATGTGCGTACATACGGAAAAATCGTGCAAAAATTTGAGCAGACACAGTTTGTAGGAGATGTGAAAACACCAGTGCATGCGCGTTCAGCTCGTACTGCAGAAAATGTTGCTGCTATTCGCGATAGTGTGGCTGAAGAGTCGTCCACCTCAACTCGTCGTCGTGCCCAACAATTGCACCTCTCATGATAAACATTATGCATACAGACTTCCAAGGTGCAATTGACTCGAGAACTAAACCCTCTTAACCATTCCAAACGTCGTCAATGGTCAGAATGGTGGCAAGAAATGGTAACGGTGGATGATAATTTTTCTAAGAAAATCTTCTTCATTGATGAGGCACATTTTCACCTCAGTGGATGCTTCAATAAGCCGAGTTGCCGCATTTTGGTGAATGATAACACTATGACACAATTTGAGGGTCATTGTCTCGGGGGTGAACCAAACTAATATCAAACGATAGCATTTGACCTAAGTAACAAAACCCTAAACTCCATTTTGCTCCACTACGTCACAAATTTTTTTTACAGTGGTTTGAAATTAGGTTTTTTTTTGGTCAAAAGTCGATTAAAAGAATATGAAAAATCATCTATAAAAATAAATTTGGGGTATTTCATGTCTTCGGAGACCTATATTAAAACATTCAGTGAAATATTTTCTCGGAACATTTTAACACTCTAGCTCCCACCCGTATGGCACATTTTTGGACCAATTTGGAAAAACGGTTTAAATATCAACTTTGGAGGGAGGTCAAGGCTTAGAATCTTCGATAGAAATATTCTCCGGAAAATTTCACTAAGAGTCACTGACAACAAATTACCTCTACGAGTCAAAGGTTATAAAATAAAATCAAAATAAAAAGTTGAGAAGGCTATTTTTGAGCAAAGAGTGCAACAAGCTTTTTCGGGAGTGAATCAAACCAATATCAAACGGTAGCATTTGATCTCAGCAATAAAACTTTAAACTCCAATTTGCTCCACTACGTCACAATTTTTGTTTACAGTGGTTTAAAGTTTGATTTTTTTTGGGCTTTTTTATAAAAGGCTTGGACGACTGACTGATAACTCCCCAGCTCACACGATTTTTGAAAATCCGAACTGCAAGGGGTAAAATGGGCGTGGCACCACACCATACAGGTACCGCCCCCTTTTTAAAAAGGGTTTATATGGACCAAATAAATAAACCGATTGCAGTTATATTTTCTTTGTGTGTTACTGCCCTCTATCAGAGGCTTCATGAAAACAAAGTAAGACAATGGGGCGTGACACCGCCTACACAAACTGAAATTTCATGCGGTCATATATCACGATTCATTAGAGGTATGAAGATGATATTTGATACATATGTTACTGGTACAAGATTGATTACGTCTCGCTGCAAAATGGGAGGTTTCACGCCTCTCTTGAAAAAAATGGACCGATTGCAATCAAATTTTCACTGAATAGCTTTGAGAAAAATTTTATGTCGGTCATATTAATAGAACGATTGTAATAACATTTTCATAATCTAGATAGAATAATGAAATTTGGGACAAAACAGGTATCATCACCCAGACCAATTGGCTAAAGCTATAATCTTGAAAATTGATATGGACATGCTAACTATCAAATTGGATTGAAGGTTTTTTTGAAGAGATAAAAAGCTAAAACTGGTATTATCAACCAGACCAAATTTTTTAAAGTAGAGTTACGAAATTGTGTATAGAATTGCTCCCTATAAAATTAGAGAGCCGCCAGATGGGCTTTTTGGTAATTCGAAAAAGCCGAAAATGAATATAACTGACAACTTCACCCAAACCAAACGGCTAAAGCTATAATCGTAAATGGGCATGTTCCCAGTCCATTTTAGTTGTGCGACACGAATGTATCTTTTGAAATTCATACTTTTAGGGATAAAAAGGGACTAAAGCGGTACAATTACTTAGAGCGATGACATAAAGCTACAATCACAAAAATAGATTTATCGTTTTTCTTATGAAGCGTTTGCATTTTACCTGTATTGCTTAAATTCTTAAGAATATATAAATATATGAAAATTTATACAAAAAAGTATTAATTTATCACTAGAATAGACAGGGAGCTTTTACATTATTTCAAGGTCGTTGAAATTGTTTCCAAAAATTTAGTAAGTATAATTATAAAAGTTCAAACAATTTGAACAACTTTTGCAAAAGTATTTCAAATTAGTTATTATACCCTCACCCTACGAGTAGGAGGTTATATACATCATTTAATGCTACCCAAAAGTTTAACACATAAAAGGAGTCACTTAAGACTATAGGTTTCTCGGAACCAAATTCGATTCATAACTTTTTAAGTCGTTTAAGACTTGTCTGTCTGTCCGACTGTCTCTGTGAACAGCTGGTACGCACTATAATATATAACTTTCGAAACACGCAACCAATTGTTTTGAAACTTTTCACGAGTTAATATTTCCCCCAAACTACTTACGGTATTGCAAATCAGCCATACACTTTCTGGTACCTCCCATATAAACGTATCATTCCGCTTACTTTAGAAATCGATTTACTAACTTACTTACTTAAGTGGCCTATTACAACTTACAAACGTGGTTCATAAGTTTGAGGCCTGAAGTACTAAAGTATTCCACACGCTTCGGTCTTGTGCGGTGTTCTCCAGTGAGTCCTACCGGATGGTGGCACGTCGCCTACCACTTGGTCCTTCTAACGGAGTTTGGGTTTCCCTGCTCTGCGCCGTCCTTCAGGTTCGCCTTCAAACACCTTTCTCGCTGGAGCATTTACATCCATTCTGGCAACATGACCCAGCCATCGTAGTCGGTGCATTCTGACTCTTTTAGCTACGTCGATGTCGTGGTAAAGCTTATACAGCTCATGGTTCATCCGATGGCGAAACTCGCCGTCGACACAGATAGGTCCATACATTTTTCGGAGTACTTATTCTTATTGACGGAAGATCCGAGGTAGGTAAGTAAACTCATCTACTACCTCAAAACAATAATTGTAAACGACGCCGCGTCCCCACCGAAAGGACTCTTTGTTCGTCGAAATCATTATTTTTGTTTTGTCCTCGTTGACCGCAAAACCCATTTTTGCCGACTCCTTTTCTAGTGATGAGAAAACTGCAGTAACGTCCCGCAGATTTCGGCCAATGATATCTATATCATCGGCGTAGGCTAGTGGCATGTGGCTTTTGTGGAATATGGTGCCAGACATGATGACACCAGCCTTTCTCATCACCTTCTCCATAACTATATTAAATAGTGTACAGGACAGGCTATCGCCCTGCCTGAGACCTCTTTCCGTGTTGAATGGTTCAGACTGATCTTTACCAATCTTAATCGAGGATTTGGTGTTTTCTAAGGTACATCTGCAAAGTCGAATTATAAAGCCTATTCCTTATCGGAGAGTCCAAGGCAGCCTTGTAGTCGACAACGAGGTGGTAGGTGTCGATCTGCTTTTCATGGGTTTTTTCCAGGAATTGTCGTAAGGTGAATATTTGATCCGTCGTAGATTTGCCAGGTGTAAAGCGGCACTGATATGGTCCAATTAGTTTTTCTACAATTGGCTTTAGACGTTCACACTATAAGCTTTGTAAAGGGTGTCCCAACAAGAACGCAATTTTTAAATCTGGCAACATTCGAAGTGTCATTGTTTGACATTTGAACAATTGTTATTGTTTGCTAGTAGAAGGTACGAGGTTAGTAAAAATGGAGCGCTACACGAATGAACAACGCATTCTCATTGTGAAATTGTTTTACCAAAATGGTGAAAGTTTTGCGGCTACAGTTCGCTGATTTTGCCGCTAAAATCATCTTCAGTGACGAGGCCCATTTCCATCTTGATGGCTTCGTCAATAGGCAGAATTGTCGCATTTGGGGTGAGGAAAATCCTCGAGTGATTCACGAGAGGCAAATGCATCCTCAACGTGTCACTGTGTGGTGTGGTTTTTGGGCTGGAGGAATCATTGGACCTTTTTTTTATGAAAATGAGGCAGGTCAAGCGCAAACAATCAATGGTGTTCGGTATCGTGAAATGATAACCAGTTTTTTCTTGCCTCGAATTGAAGAAATGAATGTGGAGGGCATGTGGTTCCAACAAGACGGTGCCACATGTCATACAGCCAGAGAAACAATTCAATTGCTGCATCAGTCATTTCCCGGTCGTGTTATTTCGCGTTTTGGAGATTAGAATTGGCCGCCTAGATCGTGCGATTTAACACCATTAGATTTTTTTCTTTGGGGTTTTTTGAAGTCGATGGTTTACACGAATAAGCCGACGACGACTCAAACCTTAAAAGAGGAAATTGGACGCTGCATTAATGAAATACCGCAGGATTTATGCGAAACGGTCATTGAAAATTTCATTCAAAGATCGCGTGCATGCCAGCAAAGCCGCGGCGGCCATCTGCACGATATATTGTTCCATACATAACCTCATTCTGTCTACGATATAATAAAGTTTCACGATTTTTTAAAATATCTGTGTTTTATTTAAAATTTAAAAATTGCGCTCTTGTTGGGACACTCTTTATATGGGACATAACAGACTGAGACTCCAATCCCCGGGCAGGCTCTCCTCTTGCCAGATGTTCTCCATGAGCTGATGCATGCTCCTAATCAGCTTCTCCCCGCCAGCCTTAAACAATTCTGCAGGGAAACCATGGGATCCAGCAGCTTTGTTGTTTTTAAGGCGGGAGATGGACATACGTATCTCGCTCTGGCTCGGAGGTGGACAGTTAATACCATCGTCATGGATTGGAGCGGGGTCTTCTGGAGTGGTGTCAGTATCCAGTAAATTTCTAAAGTGATCTCTCCATATCTTCAGAGCGTTATCCGGGTCCGTCACTAGCTGACCATCTCTGTCCTTGCAGGAGGGCAACCCTGTTCCACGCATTCTCGCTTTAACTCTCTTGTAGAATTTTTGGGCTTCCCCTCTACTTCGGAGCAACTCAGTGCACTCAGCCTGCCTCTTCTTCAGCTCCTTCTTTTTTCTTCTAAAAAGACGAGTTGCCTCTCGTCTCTTCTCCCTGTGCCATTCACGAACAGCTGCAGTTTTGCCCTGTATGCAGCATCCGTCTCTCTTGTGGCATTGCGACATTCATCATCGTACCAGGCATCTTCTAGAGACGGCTTTGAGTACCCAAGTACGCTTCTCGCAGTCCGTTCTATCGAGTCGGCTATATATTGCCACTGCGAGGTTATATTATCAGGGGTTGGAGCATTCCGCAGCAGTTGAGTTAGGTGGTTGGAGTAGGCGTCCGCTACCCTGGTTACGTACGTTTTTCGCCATGCTTAGCCTAGTGCGTACCTTAACTGCGGTAAGGAAGTGATCGGAGTCAATGTTCGCACCTCTGATCACTCGTACGTCCAGAACACTCGATGCGTGCCTTCCATCGACTACCACGTGATCTATCTGATTCCTCGTCAAATGATCTGGAGATAACCATGTTGCCTTATGAATATTTTTATGGTCAAATCTAGTGCTGCTAACTACCATATTTCTTGCCGCAGAGAAATCAGTCAGTCTGATGCCATTGTTCGACGTTTCGGTGTGCAGACTGAATTTTCCGATTGTAGGCTCAAATGCGGTCTCCCTGCCTATTTTAGCATTAAAATCGCCTAGTACAATTTTGATGTCATGGCTGGGGCTACGGTCATATACATTTTCTAGGCTCTCGTAGAACTCGTCTTTGTCCTTATCGCTTTTCTCTTCTGTCGGAGCATGGGCACATATAAGTGTTATGTGGAAAAACTTAGTTTTGACTCTTATGGTGGCTTTACGTTTACACACCGGGTTGAACCTTGAGACTAGGTGTAGCAGTCTCTTGCCAACCACAAATCCACAACCAAACTCGTGCTTGTCCGCATGGCCACTATAGTAGATGTCGCACGTCGCACCCGTGTCCCGTCCACCGGATTTCCTGTAAAGCGGTTATGTCAGCTTTGTATGTTTCGAGGACTTCCGCCAGTTGGATGGAGGCACCTGATCTATACAGTGTTCTAACATTCCAGGTGCATATCCTCAAATCATGGTCCTTAATTCGTTTGCGGTGGTCGTCAACATTTTGGGGGGTCCTTTTTATTCTTATCTTACTTCTTTTCATTGCAATCGGTTATACGTCAGTGGCGGGTTGCAAGCCCAGCGCACCACGTCGCAGTTTTCTCCACCTGCCAGGATTTTATTGCAGCCGCCCATTCTGGGTCAGACGCTGACCAGGGTACCGCTCACTCTGAGCTGACGTGCCTGGATTTTAGGTTTCGCCCCTCACAGTTAGCCGTGCTCTGACGGGTGTCAGAAGCACGTTTCCAGGCGTCACCACGTGGAGGTACTCCGTTCGCAGTAGTACCACGAATACGGAGCTCTGTGAATTGACTTGAAGTGCAATTGGCAAGGATCACTGTAGGTTTGCCAAGTTAAACCGATCAGAAGCTTTACCTTGCATCACACTCCCGACACCCGATTTACTCGACTGAAACTTTCTTAATTGTTTTTATATTTTTATTGAGTATTTTCTGCTATTTCGAAGAACTTGTGCCTTCAGTGTCTTTGAATGTTTATCTATAAAACCGACTGCGGACAACAAAATATGTGAAATATTATAAAGGATTAACCTACATCCAACAAAAAGCTTATGTTAAATTAAGCTACTTACCAAATTTGTGTTCGTGTAGGTTCTTAGAATTTATTATGTACTTTTTAATATAAAAGCGTAAACTATCCTGTTTTGCGTTCGGGACTTTTTTTTGTAATTTTAAGAACACTGTGCCCTATCATTGTCTTTGCAAAGGCAAGCGTATACAGTCAATATTAAGGATAAAATACTAAAAACAAATTACCTTGCGTTGGCCTCTACGTTGCAATATTACATCAATTGTCGGATATAAAAAAAAAACAATATTGTCACCTTTGTACTTATTAAGTTAAGTTTTATTAGTGATAAAAACATCTTACGCTCCATCACACCAATTACAAATGCAAAATACTATTTCGTAACAAAATTCTATCGGAAATTTAATTTTCAAAACTTCTATGCGCTTTTACATACATACATAGGTCTTGAAAACAATTAAAACCCCTTCGGTAACAAGCATAACTTTTCCAATTTTCACTTTAATAGATTTTTGCTAGAGAAATTTACAACATCTCCCCTACTATTGCTGCCACCTTTAAAGGTACACACGACTAATGTCTGCTTGACTCTGGGAACTCTCGATAAGGCCAAGTGGGGTAATGGCCAAAATTTCAATTTCAAACACGTACTCAATATAAAGTCGACAAGAAACAACAGCAACGACAGTTCTAATACAATTGGTAAGACAGAGTCGAAGGGGAGAGCGAACAAACGAAGTGCTTATAACCTAATAAAATGGCACTGTTTAAAGGCACAAATCTTAAAATTGGCCTTAACACAAAATGCCTTAACAGAGGGCAAACTGAAATTAGAAGCAAAGCGAGTGCAGGTTTAGGTTTGTAATTTCTCTCGGAAAAGGGGTATTAAACTTGTGTAAAATGTCGAGCATTGGAATTTTCTAAATATTGACTTGTTTTAGTTCATTGTACTACGACAAGTTTAAAATTTCAACAGCTTAAAATTTCAACAGTTTAAAAGGAGACGTAGCTTTTCATCTGAAAGTTAAAAATATATTAAACTAACTGTGGCTGATTAAATACCACAAGTAATAGAAGAATATTATATTATTTATGTCCTTTTTAGATTTCTTAATTTATTGCATTAAATCAATATGTTTACGTGCATTCAATAGACATTTCTATTCTAATTTTGGGTTTTGTGGTTAAATTCAGTAATCCCAATCGATTTATTACTAATTTGAAACTAATTGACATTGTACGAGTCCTAATAAACGCCTAATACACTCACATTCGCTTGTCGTTGTAGATGTCAGTGTGTACTTAAGTGTACGACGAGTTCATTACATATCGTGTATGTATGTATGCACGTACGTGTGTGTGAATGTCTGTTTGACAATTTGACTGTAAGCTATTGTGTTTGTATGTTTCATATGAGTGTGAGTGTGTGTCTCTTTATTGGCTAATAATAATTATAACCAACGATTAATTGAGACACGCGGGTCTGTGGCCAAAGAGTGTGATTAGTCTCTAATGTACAAGAAGGTACAAATATATTTTTCATCACCATTAGGAAGAACCAAAAAAAAAGAACTTACTTTTATGAGATTTCAACAAGTTAAGAAACTTAATGTGAATTTAAAAAAATAAATCTTTATATTATAGAACACTAACTGCCTTATTTAGATGACCAGTAATATCATATTTTTTTTAGCTTTGAATCAATAATACATATTTAGAAAATTATAAATGAGAGGGTTAGAAGCAAAGGGGTGCGCAAGTGACAAATTGACAACAATTTAGGTAAGTATTAAATTGTGTTCCTTGACACTATCTCTATCTACTAGTATGAGCTGAGATCAATTCGTATTATCAGTGCTAATGTCTAGCAAAAAAAAAAAACAGTTCGAGTAATACCTGCATTTGCTAGAGTTTGAATCTTTAAAGGCGAATATCTTAAAATGAAATTTTCGCCACTTGCATCCCTTTGCTTTTAAACCCATCAATTGAAGTCAAATACTTTTTTTTAAAATAGTACTGGAACCTGCCTAATGTATAAGTGTATAAATGTTATACAACATATTAGGAAATCTAATTGGAAAGCACGTTTTGTTCCGTAACCATTGAGTAATAAAGACTATTCTTATGATAACAGTTGTCCAGACTTGAAACTATTGCAATAAAAAGAAGTAAGAAAAGAATGAAACGGAACAACCGAAATAAGGACCATGATTTGAGGATATGTACCTGGAATGTAAGAACACTGTATAGACCAGGTGCCTCCATCGAACTGACGGAAGTCCTCAAAAAATACAAGGCTGACATAACCGCTTAACAGGAAATCCGGTGAACGGGACACGGGTTCTCGTGCATCACAAAGTGCGACATCTACTATAGTGGCCATGCGGACAAGCACGAGTTTGGATAAGGAATTGTGGTTGGCAAATGACTGCAACACCTAGTCTCAAGGTTCAACGCGGTGTGTGAACAAATAGCCACTATAAGAGTCAAAACAAAGTTCTTCCACATAACAAATAACACTTATATAATATGTGTCCATGACAAACGATGAGGACAAAGATGAGTTGTACGAGAACCTAGAAAAAGATATGACCGTAGACCAAGCCATGACAGCAAGATTGTACTAGGCGATTTTAATGCTAAAATAGGCAGGGAGACCGGAAAATTCAGTCTGCACATCGAAACGTCGAACAATGGCATTCGACTGATTGATTTCTCTGAGGCAAGAAATATGGCACTTAGCTGCACTAGATTTGGCCATAGAAATATTCATAAGGCAACATGGTTATCTCCAGATCAATTGACAAGGAATCAGGTAGATCACGTGGTAGTCGGTGCAAGCAACATTGACTCCAATCACTACCTTACCGTAGTTAAGGTACGCTCAAGGCTAAGAATGGCGAAAAACTTACGTCACCAGGCACAACGGAATCTGGTCATCGGTAAACTGCGGACCACAGAGGTAGTAAGCGCCTACTTCAACCAACTAACTCAACTGCTACGGAATGTTCCAACCCCTGATCATAATATTTTGCAGTGGCAATATATAGCCGACTCCATAGAACGGACAGCGAGAAGCATACTTGGGTATTTAAAGGTGTCTCAAGAAGATGCCTGGTACGATGATGAATGTCGCAATGCCACGAAAGAGACGGTTGCTGCATACAGGGCGAAAATGCAGCCAATGGCAACGCCAGTTGTTCGTGAACGGTACAGGGAGAAGAGACGAAAGGCAACTCGTATTTTTAGACGGAAAAAGAAGGAGCTTAAGAAGAGGCAGGATGAGTGCACAAAGTTGCTCCAAGGTAGAGGGAAGCCCGAAAATTCTACAAGAGAGTTAAGGCGAGAATGCGTGGAACAGGGTTGTCCTCCTGCAAGGACAGCGATGGCCAGCTAGTGACGGACCCAGATAACGTTCTGAAGATATGGAGAGATACGGACACCACTCTAGAAGACCCCATTCCAATCCATGACGATGGTTTTAACTGTCCACCTCCGAGAGAGAGCGAGATACGTGTGGCAATATCCCAGCTAAAAAATAACAAAGCAGTTGGAGCCGAAGGTCTCAAGGCTGAATTGTTTAAGGCTGGCGGGGGGAGCTGTTTAGGAGCATGCATCAGCTGATGGATAACATCTGGTTAGAGGAGTACATGCCCGAGGATTAGACTCTCAGCCAGTTATGTCCCATATACAAGAAAGGAGATCGTAGTGAATGTAAGAACTAACGTGGAATAAGCATATTACCAAATGCGTACATGGTCCTTTCGAGCATATTGTGTGTTCGTCTAAGGCCAATTGTATTAAAACTAATTGGATCTTATCAGTGCAGCATTATACTTGATAAATCTACGACGGATTAAATATTCACTTTACAACAAATCCTGGAAAAAACTCATAAAAAGTAGATCGACACCTACCACCTCTTTGTCGACTACAAAGCTGCCGTCGACTCTCCGATAAGAAATAGGCTATATGAGGCCTAATCTTAAGTTGGTATTCCTGCAAAACTAATTCCACTTAGAAGATGTACCTGGGGAAACACCAAATCCTCCATTATTATTGGTAAGGATCACTCTGAACCATTCAGCAAGGAAAGAGGTATCAGGCAGGGCGATAACTGGTCCTGCATACTATTTAATATAGTTATGGAGAAGGTAATGAGAAAGGCTGTTGTTAACATGTCTGGCACCATATTTCACAAGAGCCCCATGCCACTAGCCTATGCCGATGATATAGACATCATTGGCCGAAATCTGCGGGATGTTACTGCAGTTTTCTCATCGCTAGTCGGCAAAAATGGGTTTAGCGGTCAACGAGAACAAAACAAAAATAATGATTTCGATGAACAAAGAGTCCTCTCGATGGGGACACACCGTCAACGTTGGAAATTATAATTTTGAGGTTGTAGGTAAGTTTACCTACCCCGAATCTTCCGTCAGCAATAATAATAGTGTCAGCCAAGAAATTAAGCGGAGAAGAGTGCTCCCCAATAGATGTTTTTACGGAATTCCGCAGCACTTTGGTAACACCACCTTATCTCGGAATACTAAGAAACAGCTTTACCAGGTGCTAATCTTACCCGTTCTTTTGTATGCTGCCGAATCATGGGTACTTACGACAACGGACATACAAAACCTGGGAGTATTCGAGAGAAAAGTACTCCGAAAAATTTATGGACCTATCTGTGTCGACGACGAGTTTCGCTATCGGATGAACCATGAGCTGTATGAGCTTTACTACGACATCGACGTAGCTAAAAGAGTCAGAATCCAACGACTTCGATGGCTGGGACGTGTTGCCAGAGTGGATGTAAATGCTCCAGCGAGAAAGGTGTTTGAAGGCGAACCTGAAGGACCACGCAAAGCAGGGAGACCCAAACTCCGTTGGAAGGACCAAGTGGTAGGCGACGTGCCACCATCTGGTAGGACTAACTGGAGAACATACGCAGAAGACCGAAGCGTGTGAAATTCTGTAGTACTTCAGGCCTCAAATTTATGAACTACGTTCGTAAGTTGTAATGGGCCATTTAAGTACGTAAGCTAGGAAGTAATTCTAAGACGTATGATTATTACACAAGGAAACAAGGTATTTGTTGTTTATGAACTGAATATTGTTTTAAAGGTAATTTGGGACGCTGAATACAAATCTGCACTTGGTTTTTTTGTATCAGCTCGACTTTTCGCGATATACCGTTATGTCCAAAACTAAGGCACTTCCACTACAAATATTTAAATAACTTGAAAACGGTTCACCATATTCAATTAAAAAGAACAACTTAAACTCGTCAACAAAATTATCTTTAATTCGTGCCTACATTGTTTTTAATTTGGCCTAGTAGTTTCAGAGATATCGTTGTATATTACAAAAAAAAAAAAAAATTTACAAAAAAAAAATATATATAGCATAATACAAAAATAAAAACTGTACATTGCGCAGCTTCATGATCAACTGAGAGCGTTGAGAAAATGAGAATTCACAATTTTTTTTCGGGGTTGTTTTGCTTAAACTGCCGCCGTTTCACTATTTTTTAACCGATTTTTAATAAATGGTGAAAGTCATAGCTTTACAACGTAAGCTTTTAAAAATCGGTTTAAAAAGAGAAGACTTATGAATTTTGGAACTTGTAATTTTGGGAATATCGTCATTTCACTTAATTTGCTATAAAAACATTACTTAACTAAGTGACCGAGAAAAACTAAAAGTACCACTTTACTCTATGGACTTCAGTCTAACAGAAATGGTATAGAGAACCCCTGTATATTTTTTTCCTTCACATTTGTATCACTGTGTAATTTTTTGGAAAAAAGGCGAAAATACGATAAGTACCTGTAACTTAAAAATTCGAGCTGATGGAGAAAAATGGAGATTAGATTTAAAATCAGCGACCTCAAATTAGTAAAAAACTGTTATAGAATTCCAACCAACAATCAAAAAGTTCCATTTTGTTCCCTTCTGTTATTAATACATTATTAATGTATTAACATCTATACGATAAGCAAGATGTTGGAAAATTTTCAGTATTATGATACTTTTTGTGATTAAGTTGTAGGTTCCCAAGAATTAACATAGTGTATTTTAACCGGCCGTGGCATAGTGGTTAGAACACGCGACTACCATGCGAGAGATCGCAGGTTCAAACCTGCCTACAGTCATCCTAAAAAAAAGTTTTGCTTAATTGTCGGCACCCCTCGAATGTTGTTGACAGCAACTTCGCAGTATTAAGTGTCGAGTCAATCGGCGTGTCTATTAAGAGCTTCTCAAACAGTGACGTTCGCATTCGTCGATAAACAAGAAGGTGCCGTTAGAAGCTATCCCATACCTCATTCATGGGGTGCAAAGGGAAATTAAGTTTTTATTAAGTATTTTAACGTTTCAGTACTTAATTCTTCCAATACGGTATATTAATTTTGCTGTCATTTCAGTGAATTGTGCATCATTAACAAAAAGAGCAATGCCTTTCGACAGAAAGTGGATTACGGCAAAGGCAATTTACGTACACACACACACACACTCGCATATAACAACCTATAGAACCAAGAACTTGAAGCTAATTCTTCAAAACGTCTATAAAACTCAAACCTACTTCGCACATAATTTAATTATACAACAACACTTGAGGGTTGTAGATTGAGAGCTCAAAGCTGCTCTTAATTTCAAGTAAGCCAATGAGGAGTTTTCAACGTAGATGCTGAGTGTTTGCTCCTACGAAGCCATGCTGTAACATTGCAAAGGCAAAGCATTGTAACGAATGTATAAACAGTGAAACAATATTCCAAATAGACCAAAACAAGCGAATACAAAACGAACAGTACCTTATCCTCATCCTCATTCTTTGTTGTGTTTTGCCATTGTAGTCGCAAGTCTCTGGTATGTACTGCCTAACGCTCATATAAAATATATGAAGTATACAAGTGTTGAAATGCAACACGTTCAGCATAGTAATTAGTGTTGTTGTAGCAGGCCAAAGAAGAAGACCTAGAAAACAAACGCACATATTCAGTAGTGGAAGTGGGCGGGCCTTTGGCATAGAGGGCCTGTTGTAATGCTTGATAAGTTTCTATAAATCTAGCGAAAACTTCTCAAAAGGTCTTAATATTTGGAGTTCCCTTTAAGAATCAATGGTAAAATACCGTTCAGTACAAAGCAAAGAGCTAGAAAAAGCCCAGTACATATAAGACAGAGAGTTTCGTTAATGCCCACAATGTCTAACGAAGGCAATATTTAGGGAGGTACAATGTCACTATGCCAATGATCACAGTCTCTCAAGAAGGCAATAAATTAAAAATATGAAATACTGTTTTATAAGCAACATGCGGTATTTCTAAGCAGCTATACAGCGACATTTCATATGTTTTTATGTTACTTCTTGCCGCTCACCGCTTTGTCGCTAAGTATGTGGCCTTTGTCTAAGGTTGTCGATTTTGGTTTCAAATTTAAGTTCTCTTCTAAGGACCTTAATTTCAATTTAACAATATATTCTATATTCTATTACTCCCTACTAATACGAATACGACTACTCCATACAAGCGTGTAAATTATAGTTCATAATGGACGAGGACTAGTCCAAATGCATGGAAAAACCTAACCCATTTAACAATACGATGTCCTAGGGCTGAACCATATAACCCTGATTTGCATTACATCAGAGTAGTCTCAAAACTACTCCACATCATTACTCGTGTCAGAAAAGCCACTACAAAAAAAAACAAATGCCTGCAAAAAACAACAACTTAATATTTAAACTATTAAATAGAAAATTTTGTTTGACAATGACATGGTCCATGACTGCATTACATAGGACAATATTGTAACTAGTCCATATCAGCTGGAATGGATCACGTAGTCCAGTATTATTTGCAGGGCTATGACAATTTAAATGCTATATCTATCTATAGTCCAGAAAGTATAAAAATATTTAAAAATTTAAATTGAATTTAGCAAATACCAATTTAATTTTAAAGTTTTCCTTAAGATCAAATTAAATTAAGAATTTTCAATTATAATACAGCAAATATTGATTGAAATTTATAATCTTCATTTACCACTTCGAAATTTCAGATTCTTCAGTTAATATACATGATATATATAGACACCGTTCTGTAAAATTTGAAAAAATATGTACAAAGTACTCTTTGCCTCAGGTTTGATTTCCAAACATGTCCACGATTAAATATTCTTTCTGCTAAAGTTCCGCTACTGGTTATATCTATATGTTTGTTTGTCTATTTATTCGCACACACACAGACAGTTTCCAATGTAAGGAGATACCTTAGAACCCGAATTGGTTCGTTCCTCTTTTTGCTGATGCTGTTATTGTTCATTTATTTTTCTATTGTTTTTGTTGTATTCCAGGATTAGTTATTTGTGGCTGTATGGTGGTGTGATGCGTATGTGTGTGAGCGAGCTTCAGAGTGTGATTGTGGAATTCAACCATAGATGCTGTCCCACAGTGTCAGCGACAATACATGATTTATTGAGTGCCTTGTTTTTCATTTACATTGTTTCAGTGTAATTCCTTTGCCAAGAAGAAAGTTCGTTGTCATTCCCGTGTATGGCAAAATTTTGTAAATTTTACTAGGGACAGTGGTGCAATTGTGAAAAATAAACTGAACTTAACTATGTTCTTGTTGTGGTCAATGACCACAAAACATAAAATTATGTAACTTACAATAAAAAAAAATGTTATAACAACATTATCTATACATGTACTCGTATGTGGGACCGGCCGTAGCATAGTGGTTAGAACCAAGACTACCATGCGATTCCCGGCCCCCCTTGATGCTGTAGAGAGCAACTTCGCAGTATAGTGTTAAGTCAATAGACCTTTAAGGCAATGTCTTTGGCACATACGGTTCATTCATGAGGCCGATTTTGGTCTTTTCCCATATTAAAAATTTACGAGTTTTCAAACTTCATTCAACTTATTATATTTTCATTCGAAAATTTCAAAATTTTGACAGTATATTTTTCCATATCTGGAACTAACAATAGGCCACACCCAAAGGAATGTCATTTGAAAAACCCATTATCTGGAAGACTATTACAACAATCTATTACACTATTCTACGGTTGACCGAATATGTGCATAAAATACACTTGCGTGTCGCTACAGATTTCGATTTACAGATAATCGGGAAATATTTATGTGATCCGGTTAGTAGGTTGGGTTTTATGTTCGGGTTTCATGTTCTCATGTCTAATTCGTTGGACCAGCTCCAGTAATAGGTTCGTATAACAGGCTCGTGATCGTGGTATAAACTTGGCTCCGGCTCGCAATTTCGGATTTCAGGATACGGTTGAAAGTTGTAGCATTAGTTTGGCTTCGTCAATAGGTTATTGGTTTACATACTTTTGTTCTTAAAAAATATTTACTAACAGACAACCCAAGTCACTGTGGTGAACAGACGATCGAAGTCACTGTGGAGAGTAGACAACCGAAGTCACTAATGGGAAACAGACTATCTCTGTGGGTAAACAGACAACCGAAGTTGAAGTAGAAAACAGACGACGGAAGTTTCTTTGACGAACGGACGACCTAAGTCACTGTGGGGGAACAGACGACCGAAGTATATATGGGTAAATAGATGCTGGAAGTCACTGTAGGGAAATAGACAGCCGAAGTCACTGTGGTGAAACAGAGGACCTGTAATGAATAGACGACCGAATTCAGTGTGGATAAACTGATGACCGAAAACCCAGTGACAAACAGACGACCGAAGTCACTGTGGGTAAACAGACGACCTAAGTCGCGGTTGGGGGGTATAGACAACCGATGTCACTGTGGGTGAACAGACGACCGAAGTCACTCTGGGTGAACAGTTGACCAAAATCACTAAGGGAATAGACGACCCAAGTCGCTGTGAGGGTACAGACAACCGAAGTCACTGTGGGTGAACAGTCGACCGAAGTCGCTTTGGGGGAACAGATGACCGAAGTCACTGTGGGTGAACAGATGACCGAAGTCACTGTGGGGGAACAGACAACAACAGTCACTGTGGGAATCCAACGACCGAAGTCACTGTGGGTAAACAGACGATCAAAGTCACTGTGGGGAACAGAGGACCGAAGTCCCTGTAATGAACAGACGACCGAATTCACTGTAAGGAAAAGGGTGACCGAATACCCAGTGATGAACAGACGTATGAAGTCATTGTGGGTAAACAGACGATCGAAGTCACTGTGGGGAGCAGACAACAGAAGTAACTGTGGGTACACAGACGAGTGATGTCATTGTGGGTGAACAGACGATCGAGATCACTGTAGGGTAAAGACGAACGAAGTCACTGTGGGGGAACAGACAAAAAAGTGAACACACAACAAAAGTCACTGTGGAAAAACAGACGAGCGATTTTACCATGGGTGAACAGAAGATCGAAGTCACTGTGAGAAACCAACGACCGAAGTCATTGTGAGGAAACAGATGTCCGAAGACTCAGTGACCGAATTCACTGTGAAGAAACAGATGACCGAAGACTCAGTGACGAACAGACAACTGAAGTCAGTGTGGGAGGGAGGACAGACAACCCAAGTCAATGTGACGAACATATGACCGAATTTGCATTGGGGAAAAGACGACCGAAATTCCTTTGGCGGACAAACGATCAAAGTCACAAAGTCACAGACGACCGAAGTCACTGTGTGTGAACAGACGACCGAAGTCTTAACTTAAACTTAATTTCCCTTTACACCCCATGAATGAGGTATGGTTTCTCACGTTGTTGTAAATTAACACGTTTTCTTGTTTATCGACTAATGCAAACGTCACTGTTTTAGAAGTAATTACTAGACATGCCCATTGACTCGACACTATATCGCGAAAATGCTGTCGCGGGAAGTCACTGTGAGGGAATAGAAGGTTGAGGTCTCTGTGAGTATGTATTATCATGTGATCAGAAGGAAGGCGATATAAAAAATGTCGCCACAAAAAGAAGGTAGTCGGCTAGCGATATACAATCTACACTGAGTGCACACCATACCCAGAGTAACGGCAGTTGTTTATGTATGAGTAAATTCTATTTAGAAATCGCAAGGCAAATTTTACGATATGCGGAACAATATTTTGTTTCTACTGGTATAAGCTATTTAATTACGACAATCTACCCCAACATTTATATTTTTCCAATGATTCCTAAAAAAGTTATTTTGGTTTACCCCATCTATTACGAAAAATAATTTCTTTGGAGATTTTGGTGCCAACGATTTTTTTTAGCCCTAAAAGACCCTTTCTGTACTTCCATACCAAATGATCATTTTCCCAAATATATCCAGTTGTACATTTTACATTTGTACCTTTACTACAGTAATACTACATGCCTGTAAACTTTTGGCCATACGACCGAAAGTACAACCTCGAACAGTTAACGGTCCAAAAATAGGCAACAAAAATAATGCATGCATCACAATATCAGACATTGGTTGAGGGTGTTTGTAAGACAGTCCACATGATTTAAATTTCCATATTGTTTTATTACACCATTCTTCTTCAAATTTGGTATGGATTCGTTTGAGAGCAGTCCACGTATTTCATGTCAATAAAGTCTTATCTGGAAAAGTCTTACAGTCTTAGAACTTCCATTGTCACTAACGGAAGTAATTTGTCGGACACAAGGATTAAAGGGAATAGTAGGAGTACTGTCTTCGTTATTAACACGTTGACTGCCAAGGTCATTTTCTGAAAACTGGCCAAAAATTAGATTTTGATTTTTTCACATTATGTTACTAAAAACTCTATTTCTAGATCATTGGTATCATCAAAAATCAAAAATGATGTTTTTTAAAGGTGAAAAAAGACCTACGAGTTATCTCGTAGTTGGCGTCTGGGAAAGAACTCGCTACGAATTATCTCGTAGTTAGCTTCTGGGAAAGAGAATTATCTCGTAGTCGCTACTCAATGGAATATCTGGCATTGACCGATCAGATCAAATGATTTCGTACTACTCATCTCGGTGCCCGGACATAACCCCCACGGACATAATCCCCAACACGATTTTGGGGCTTATGTCCGCCACGCTCTGCGGACATAGCCCCCAATTTGCATTTGGGATTATGTCCGCGGGGCATAACGGACATAAGCCCCAACAAATATAACGGACATAACACCCAAACTAATTTTGCGACTAAAAGTAATGAAAAAGGTTGATGAAGTTGATGAAATGGGGTGGGCGTGCCTCCACCGCATTCGTCCCTCGCTACAATAGCAATATTTAAAATTGTTCTCTTCATATGTTGAAATACTAAAAACAACAACAAATTCGGACATAATCCCCACAGAAATTGGGGGTTATGTCCGACAAGTTGTCCGGACATAAGCCCCAAAATCGTTTTGGGGATTATGTCCGTGTGGGGTTATGTCACGGCACCACTCATCTCTAAGAAAGACTATTAGATGGCACAAAAAGGTTTCACTTCATATTATAGAGGTTTATATACAAAATGCTCACAGAATGTACCAAAAAGTAACTTCATCTAAAATAAAACTAATAAAGTTTAGAGAAGAATTCGTCTTGGCGTTGATTGGAGATTTTCAACCAGTTTTGAAAAAAAAAATAGATCTAAAGAGCTCCATTATTTAGAGAGTTTACCACCAACGGAAAAAGAACAGCGTCCGACAAAGCCATGTCGTGTATGTACCCAAGAAAAAAAAACGCCGAGAAACGCGTTACTTCTGTCCAGAGAAGCCAGCCCTTTGTGTGGAAAATTGTTTTAAAAACTTCCACAAACAATAATATATTACTTTATTTCTTGTATTTGAGTTAATTTTTCCATTATATTGAATGAATTTTTCCAAAAATTTTTTTTTTTTAATAAAAAATTTTTTTTCTTTTCCCAGAAGCCATTTATCGATACTAACACTATTATAATACGGTTTTACTCGTAGCTACACAAAAAGTGGTCGTTTTAGGTAGTACGAGATAACTCGTAGTTGGCTTCCTGGAAGGGAAATCGTACTACGAGTTATCTCGTAGTTGGCAGTCAACGTGTTAAATTATTACGGTACAAAACATCTTTCTAAATAACTTTGGAAGCAGGACGAAGCTTGCAAACACATTTCCAATAGTCGCTTATATAGCAGAGCAGACATTATGATATTTTAAGGATATTGTATCACTTCAATGTCTTTAAAAACATTTCCGTAATTGCTAACTGGCATCAAATAACTGTTTGAAATAAAAATAGTATTATATATACAAGAGAAAACTTTTGACATATATTTTTGGGCGATATGAAATAACTCCCAATGAAATAAGTCGGCTCTATGAAAAATGCCCCAAATGCAAAATGCACCAAAAAAAAAAACGAAAAATTACCCAAAATAAAGTTGGGCGAAAAAAAATGAAAAATGACCCAAAATTCAAGAGCGAAATTTTCCCCAAAAATTATGAAAAATACCCCACAAAATTTATGAAAAATACGCCAAAAAAAATATTCTTCCAAACAAATCTAGCATTTTTAAAAGACGAATGCGGTGGGGGGCACGCCCCCCGCCGCATCCGTCGTTATCAGTTTCTATACTCTCTCTTTAGATTTATTAAAAGACGAATGCGGTGGGGGGCACGCCCCCGTTATTAGACGAATGCGGTGGGGGGCACGCCCGTTATTAGTTTCTATACTGTCTATTTACCACGCCCCCCGCCGCATACGTCGAAGTAAGTATCTTAACTATCTCTCTGTCATATTTCAAGAGTCGAAAAATAAAGTGAGGGGGGGGGGGGGGGCGTCCGCCCCCCCTTTCTTTATCATCTGCACCATGCTTTTTTATTTTTTATTATATGGAGAAAAAATTGGGGTATTTTTCATATCTGCAAAATTGGGTCATTTTGCATATGAAAAATGACCCAAAATTAAAAAACGAAATTTTACCTAAAATAAATGAAAAGTTCCCCATTTTGTATGGAAATTTTTTTGGGTAATTTTTGGTTTTTTTTTTGGGGCATTTTGCATTTGGGGCATTTTTCATAGAGCCAAATAAGTCCCAATGAAATAAATCCCAATGAAATAAGTCCCAAAGAAAATGGGCGCTATGAAATTAGGCCCCAAGAAATTTGGCCCCAAAGTGAGAAATGAAGAATGGCCCCAAAAAAATAGAAAAACAAATTGGGGCATATTTTCATTTTTTGGGGCATTTCTTCATTTTAAAAGTGAATGAAGGCCCCAAAATGTGAATGAAAAATGAGCCCACGAATTTGGGGTCAAATTTCATTTTTGTATGTGGGTTAAACTGCATTATGGAATTTAGCCCCAATTTTATAAAATGTAAAATAGCCATAATATGTGTGATATAGATATAGCACTAATGAAGGGTGCTATGACACAACCCAAATTTTGTTAAAAACTTTTTTGTGTAATTAAGTCTATGTCGCATTTTTAAACTATCCGTTTCATGGCGCATTTTTTTTAATATTTAAATTGTTTTTCATACAACCTGTTTCGAAATATGTTATCAAACAATAATACCACATCACGCATTTTTTGTGGAAAAGTTTTATATTTTTGTTTAATTAAAGAACGATGATATTTTTTTAAATCGAGTTATGAAAACATATTTCAAAAAACAGCGAGATTTTTTTTTTTTTAAATTGCATAGCTTTTTATTTAACTACAAAGATTCGAAAAATATATTATATCAAAACTATACTTATTTGTATTTATATAAAATGAATCAATTACCATATGTAATATAACAAGATCTGAAATGTATTATCGTCAGAAAGCGCGCAGGTTAAATTTTTTTTAAAAGAAATAGAAATAAATCAATACTGTGAAAATTAATACGTAATATAACGAATGTTGAGACGTTTTATTGGCCGAAAGCGCCGCAGGGGAATTTTTTTTCCAAAAAAATCGCGCGATTTTTTTTTGAAAATATTTTCATAATTTTTAATTATCTGCATAGAATTGAAAAATATATCAATACTGTAAAAACTAATATGTGATATAACGAGTGTTGAGACGTATTATCAACTAAAAGCGCCGCAGTTGAAAATTTTTTCCAAAAAAATCGCGCGATTTTTTTTTAAAAAATTTTCATATTCCATTATTTATTTATATTTCATATATATAATATTTCACATCAAATCAAATATATTTCAAATTTGTTTAAATAAATAATGGAATATGAAAATTTGAAAAGAACATTTTTAGGTGCGATTTTATTCAAATGTTTTGATTTTTGTGCGCGATCTTTTCTAAAATATTCTATTTGCTTTTCGCATTTTAAACTCAAATAATAATCTTAACAAGTTTTTATTAATGATCTATCTAGTTGCAGATGCACAGGTAAATGAAGTAAAGTATTAGTGTCCTTATTAAAGACCGCAGTTTTGTTGACGTTATTTAAAGTTTTTACATAATAAATAATGCTATTAATAAACAATGGTTTTCGTTTGTTCGAAAATTGCGGCAATTTTTCATTTCTTCAAATTGGGGTTATTTTTCATAATGCATAAAAGCCTCAAAGTAATATATTATTATATGAAAATATGCCCCAAAATATTTTTGGGGCATATATTCATTCGTATGGGGCAATTTTTCATAATTTTTTTGTGGTTATTTTTCATTATGAAATTTTGTCCCAAAAATGGGGCATAATTGCATTTTAAAATTGGGGTCATTTTTCTTGGGGCCATTTTGCGCACCGCCATATGAAATATATCCCAAATTTATAAATACATATTACTTAGTAAAATATATTGCATATTTACTGAGTGTAGTCATTGATATCTTCGTGTCATATCGTCCCCTTAATATAACAATAGTGTATGTGCTCATACACCATTATTTTTTTATTGCATATTTAGAATCTCCATCATTGATTCTATGCCTGGTCAAAATTTCGTCAAAATCTACTTCCACAAAGTGCGTCATAAGGTCATTGGAAAAAATAGTATATAATTTTTTCTTCGAAAATTTCATAGACATCCGATTTGACGAAAACTTTAAACTCGATTTTCTCAAAACACCAAAAAAATTATACACTATTGTTTTATTAAGGGGACGATATGTAGTCATTAATACCATTTTCGGCCTAATCTGCAATAATACTCGTATCTTATTGCAATTATAATAAACGTTCTTCAGATTTTTTTATTTTTGAACTTTGATTTGCTCAGGTTTTAATAATTATTCACAATTGTTTAAAATTTTTCCTGCTCCGGTATATTTTTATTATACGTATGTACAAAAAATTATTTTTAATTAACGTTTTACACACAACAAAGTATGAAAATTTTTAAGAAAAAATCGCGCGATTTTTTGTTAACAATTTTCGCCTGCGGCGCCTCTGCTGCGATGGTCTTCGTGAGAATCCAATTAAAATAGGATGATGTTTACATAATAATTACCAATTTCTTCTGCGTCGGATTATTGTTATTATATGTATATACAAAACCGAATAATTAAATAAATTTTTTACATACAACAAAGTATGAAAATTTTTAATAAAAAATCGCGCGCCCACGGCTTTCTTATAAGATATCATATACATACATGTTTTTTGCTCCCTTATACAATTTTTATACAATAAATAATATGAAAATTTTACATAAAAATCATATGATTTTCCCTAAATTCATTATTTATTATTATAATTACTAATTCAAATACCAATACAGATTTTTAAATACAGAAAAGTTGAAGAATTAAAAAATACATTGGTCACTTTTATAATAATATACATATATACAAATAAATCAATACGTGCTCATTCTAGGTTATTTTTTCCGTAAAACTCAAATTAAACTCAGTGTTATATATTTTTCGCTAATAAAGTAAATCCCAAAAATTACCAAAATAGAATGAAATAAAACCCCAAAAAAAATTGTTTGGGACTTATTTCATTTCAATTTTTTTGGGAATTAAAATTTGATGAAATAAATCCCAAACAATAAATGAAATAAAAATATGAAATAAACCCCAAAAAATTGGAAGTTATTTCACATGAAATAAATCCCAAAATATATGGGAATTTTTTGGGACTTATTTCATTTTTTTTCTGGGACTTATTTCATTGGGAGTTATTTCATAGAGCCTATTTTTGGAGATAGTGTAACTTTGGTGACAGGAAGTAACATGAAATTCGAGCTAGATGTGTTTCTTTGTAATTATATTGTCTAATTAATCTCTGCTACCAATTAAGCTCGCCTACGTTTTCTTACAAGCCGTACACTTTTCTCGCCACTGTTAACAAGTATTCCCCCCACTTAAGTGTTGTCATACTATCGTATCGCATCGTATTTGAGCTATACGTTTAATTCTATGTGCGAGAGAGAGAGAAGAGTTTCTGTGCGTATAAGTGTGGAATGTGCGATGTGGTGGTATACCCCAGAGTTTTGGTTAGCAATTTAGCAAAACGTTTTTGGTGGGTTGGAATCTGCAATTCCATCTTTAGCTATACTGTGCTTGTGGTTTTCTTACGTTGTATTTCTTCGCCCTTTTCAACGAAGACATTGGATGAAGTGTGTGAGTGTGTGTGTAATCTTTTGCATCTTAGTGTGGTATAGTTTGTTGCTGCTGCTACATTTGTAGTTTGTTGCTGGCGCTTTTTTCCCTCTTAGATGATTTTCTTATGATTTTATATAAATTAGTTATTTTTCTTTCACAAAAAAGGGTAAGGTGGTGTTGGTGATGGTGGTAATAAGGCGGGGGTGGTGGAAGTGACGATGTGTTGTGGGTGAGTTTGTGTGAGTTTTATTTTTCTATTAAATTAGAAACTGATAAGATTTCCGTTCTTTGCTAATTTTATTACATTTATCAGATTACATACTCGATCTCCGACATTTAATAAGTTTGGGTTGAATGAAATGAACGAATGGCTGAACATAGAGGAGATGAATGAGCCCCTGTGAGCCAACGAGAAAATATAATGAAATATAATATAGAAAAGGAAATTAAATTGGGTTGAGCATAACTACAACAAAAGCTATAAATATCTGTTTTTATTTAAATACAATGCAAGGAGTAAAAATAGCCTTAGCCTTCTAACATAGTCAGTTGTTACGGCTTAAGGATTAGTGCAAGTTGTTTTCAATATTTCCGTGTAAAGTCTATTTATGTTAAGATCCTGGCAAAATCTACCAAAAAACATTTAGAGCAGGAAGTCTGCTGTCAGTCAATGCTGTGAAAATACATTTATTTTTATGTTGATCTCTTTTAATATTGTACGAGTTTTTTTTTGTCCTTGCTTCCTTCTTTGCCCCCATATGACACTGCAGTGCTAAGCTTAACTACCGAATAGAGCCAAAAGTTCAAATCTTCTGTTAAAGGACAAAGTGTCATATATTGAACTGAATCACTAAATACAAAGAAAGTTAGAAAAAAAACTAAAAAAGAAAACAGACAAGAAATTGTGACAAGTTACTTTTTATGATTGTTTTATTTTATCGAAAACTTTCACATCAAGTTTTATATGTTGAATATGGTGCAGAGAAAGAAAAAAAACTTTGCGTTAGACAGGTTTTTTTTCGTCTCAGTAATTCGTTTGTGTCTTAAAGGTTTATTCGATTACGATATGGTTTGTTGGGAATTTTTCGTTTATTTGAAGGGTATTGTTAAGAAATTCACATCACACACATGTCACATGTCAGAGACATAAAAGTAGAGTGATCACAAAAGTTCTCAAGCTTGACAAGAGGAAATCAATAAAGTACGTATATGTGATGTTTTTAACTAGCAATAGTTATGCCTAACAGTTGTTTTTATAGAGACAACAATTATCGATTATTGAATATAGTACTAAATTCCATGATACGTCTGTTTCGTTACATTACAACGAAAGTAAGCTAATAAGACAATCCTAGATTCTATATCAGTTGAGCAGCTGAACGTATCAAAAATGCAATATTTAAAAAAATAAAAAATTTTAGTTCCTAAGAATAATAATATGTATGTATTTTGTGTATATTCTTCTTCTTCAATGACAGCAACAAAATTTATCTATCAGTAGACGCACGTAGAAAATAATTGCAAGCACTTCGGTCTTTTGCGCTCCGTAGATAGTTCGTCACACCAAGCTTAGCTAACAGCTCTTTAACCTGGTCCATCCAACGAAGTTTTGGTCGCCCTCTCCTGCGCCACCGTCGAGTTTATAGCCGAAGACTTTTCGAGCCAGATAATTTTCGTCCATTCGTACAATGTGTCACAGCCAATGCATTATGTATATGTGAGCGCGCATGATTACGTCGATGGCGTTGTATAGCTCATACAGCTCATACAACGACGGTACTCGCCGTTAACGATGATGGGTCAAAATATTTTGCGAAATATTTTCCTCTCGACAACTCCCAAAATAAATTGATTCGCCTGCGTCATTGCCCAGTATTCTGCGTTTTATGGCAAGATAGGTGGGATCAGTGTCTGGTACAGTTGGATATGTGTTCCTCAAGAGCGGGCTTTATCACTAAAACGCTTATTTAGCGCATAGTAGCAGCGGTTTGCGATCAATACTCGTCTATTGATTTCCAGGCTAACATTATTATTTTGTTTTTGGCGGAGACGAGGTACACAACGTTCGCACAGTGTCCCAAACGAGTAAACTCTTTGTTCGTTGAAACAAATAACTGGGCTGTGTCCTCAATAATCACCAGGCCTACTCCTGTCGACTGATCCTCAATGCTTGAAAAGGCCGCAGTAACATCCCGCATCCCTCGGCCAATCATATCTGTATCATCGGAAAACGCGAGCATCATACAGCAACAGACTATCGCCTTGTCTGAGCCTCGCTCGATAGAAATTGGCTCTGCCTATTTTCACTGAAGACTTCGTGTCAGTCGGTGTCAAGCCGCAAAAGTCGTATCAGCTTCGCGGGGATACCAAACTCAGCCATAACATCCAACAATTTATGTCATATCGGACTGTCGAAAGCAGCTTTGTAATCGATGAACAGATGGTAGGTGTCGATCTGCATTTCTAGGGTCTTCTCCAGGATTTGTTGTAGTGGGAATATCTAATCGGTCGTGGCTTTACCAGGTCTAAAGCCAGAAAGGGCTTTAGTCTTTTACATAACACACTATACAGGACCTTGTATGCGATGGGTAAAAGGCTAATCCCGCGATAGTTGGTACACAAACTTGGATCGCCTTTCTTAAGCACGGGACATAGGATACTCTGAATCCAATCATCGAGCATGCATTCCTTGAGCCAAATCGTGTTTATGAGCTGATGCATGCATGTTACCAGGTCATCGCCGCCGGCTTTAAAAAGCTCTGCCGGCAGTCCATCGACTCCCGCAGCTTTATTATTTTTAAGCCGTGCAATTGCCGAGCTGGTCTCGTTTTGGCTCGGTGGTGGACCGTCAACTCCATCGTCGATGATTGGCGTGATTTCTTCACTTATGCTGTCTTTGGGCAGAGTAGAGCTCGAAAGTGTTCCCTCCATGTTTGCAGCGCACTCTGAATGTCTGTGACCATATTTCCGTCTCCGTCCTTACAGGTGGAGATCGCTGGTCCAAAACCTTTGCTTTTTACCTTTTGGTAGAACCTTCGGGATTTACCCTTATCCCTGTAATTTTTGATATCCTGGCTATCTCTTTTCTTCCTGAAGGGGCGTGTCATCTCTGTCCTCTCCTCATTATAACGCTTCGTCTCTGCACGCTTTGCCATGGGCTGCAGTTTTGCACTGTATGCAGCATCCTTTTCTTCAGATGTTTCGCCACAATCCTCATTGTACCAGGGCTTGTCTGAGCGCGGGCTTGCAAACCCCAGTACGGTCATTGCGGCAGTGGATATAGAATTCGCAATATGCTGTCACTGGGTGTCGAAAACATCAAACATAGGGGGGTTGGTTAGAAGTAATTGAGAGAGTTGGTTGGATAAGGCATTGGCTATCAAGGTGTTAGGCAGCTTTGTGATGTCTTGCTTACTTTGCGTTTGGTTACAACTAGGTGGTGATCCGAGTCAATATTTGAACCGCGCATCACACGCACGTTTATAACGCTTGAGACATGCCTTCCATTAATTACAACGTGATCAATCTGGTTTCTTGTATTTTTATGAGAAGATATCCAGGTTGCCTTGTGGATATGTTTATGCAGGAATCTGGAACTACCATCATGACGCGAAGCTAACTGATCTGAATTCGTTATCGGAGGTGTTGTAGTGCAGATTGCATTGCTCGACTGCTGTACCAAGAGCATCTTCCCTTCCTATTTTAGCAATAAAATCTCCCAAAACTACTGTTATGTGCATATCAGCGATCATATATTTCCTCCAGCCGCTCATAGAATGCATCTTTAATGTCCTCATCTTTGTCATCCGTCGGGGAGTGTACACAAATCAGCGTAATATCATAATATTTTGCTTTGATGCGAATAGTGGCTATTCGGTCATTTACATGGTTAAACCGCGAGACCAGATGTCGAAGTCTCTTGCCTCTTGCATACTTGTCCTGTACATCGCATTTCCTGTATGGCGGTGAGTTAAGCCTTTTATTTGTGGAGGACATACGCCAGTTGGATAGAGGCACCGTCTCTGTAGAGAGTTCGGACATTCCAGTTGCATATCCGTAAATCATAGTCCTTATAACGTTTGCGGAGGTCGCCAACATTTGGGGGGTTCTTGTAAATCATGGTCCTTATAACGTTTGCGGGGTTCGTCAACTTTTGGGGGTTCGGTTTTTTCTTTTCTTCGTGTTTTCATAATAACTGGTTTAGTGAAAGGAGAGTGGCTTATTAGGCCACCGCGCCCGATCCTAGGTTCTTGGGGCTACCAAAGCCACTAAGAGAGCCGTTGTGCTGAGCTACAGTAACTTCTGTTACCTACTTCCTAAGACACATTGCTGGTAGCATGTCATTACGTTACTCAACATGTTACTCGAAATCATGACCCGCCCAATGACCAACCCTTTTTTTGAACGGAAAACATGGACCCATGGGATCTACCAGCCTATTTCTCAGAGAAATGTTAGATGTTCGTTGTATAACACAGTACAACATATGATTTTGGGACTCAATTATTATGAGAATTGCACGTAAAAGTAGCCCCAAAAATAAGAACTTCTTCATCATTCGTTTTGCGAGTTGGCTGCATTAGTAATTCAATAGCCATACGAATTTTTTTGCTCAAGTTTAATTTTAAGCACTTTTTCTATATTGACAAAACGAATGATGCAAAAGTTCTTATTTTTGGGGCTACTATCACGTGCAATTCTCAGAATTGAGTCCCAAATCAATGAGCTGATAAATGTTGTACTGTGTAAGATTATATAACATATATTTTCTGCATATAAATTCTTTTAATCTGTACGTAATGTATGTAGCTACTACAGTAATTGCTGGCGGTTATGGTGTGCCATACACTAACTCTGCCTATACATTTATATAATTTGCAAGTATTTCTATTACAAAGTATTATTTCTGTTGGTTTTCTGTTTTTCATTGTTTGTCATTATTTCGCATTAAATGTTTTGCATTGTTCGTACATTTTTTTTCTCTGTTCTATTTCATTCTATGCTCGTGTTATATGCCATCAGCATCTATTGTTTTTATTTCTATTGCAGTTTTACCATTTTAATGAAAAACAATATTTGCGGTTTTCCTGACATTCTTCTATGCCGTTTTTTTTTGTATTTCCTCAGTGTTCTGCTTCGTGGATATATGGTCGTGTGGTACATATCTTTCCCTATTCGGGTATATCGCTTACAGTGACATCTTTCCATTTTACATTTCATCAACAAATTCCAAGAATGAGTTCTGTTTTGTTTCGTTCTTTTGTTTAAAATAAAACCACCAAGTTGAAAATAAATAAAAAGAGTATAAGCATATCACAAAAATAAAAAAATTTCGCTTGTAGTGGTAGAATCATGAACATGTTACTTAAGAACTGACCGTACGTGGAATTGGGTGACAATTGTCCAAAAGTACCTGTTTAGAGATTAGTAAAGAGTTGGCGTGATCCTTAACTGGTAAAGTAGTGTCAATTTGACTGATGTAAAGTATTTCTGCGGCGTTGTTTTTTATTTCAACGGATTTTCAATCTTAAAGTGACGTGCCCCTTTATATATTTGGGTTACAACAAGGACCGGTCGTTACCTATCATGGACCAGTCACAGGACAAGTTCTGGGTTAGTATAAAATGTTCTTGCATATATACAGCTATGTTACAGTTATGCAGAAAAAGAAATAATTACCACCAAATGGTTACACTGTGACACAAAATTGAACTTTTCGAATCGGAATATGATGAAACCAAAAGCAAATGAAAGTTGACATTTTGTATAACAAAACCTTTAAGGGGTTTTCTTAGTTTAGTGCGAGATTTTTTTTATACGCATTTGAAGATGGCTTCTTCGCAACGCTGGCTAACAAGAAAAATGCAATAACAATTTCATAAAATAATGCTTTTTATCCCGGAAAGTTGTGGCATCTTACTGTTTTTGGGGTCGAGGAAACCTTTTTTGTCATTTATTTTTATTTAGGAGCGCCGCCAGATGGTAGTAGTTTTTGCCCGATCATGCCCATCTTAAAATATTATCTCCGCTTAGGGGACATAAGCTTGCATGCCAAATTACAGCTCGATAGCTCTTAATCTACGACTGTGATCCTATGGACATACCCCAAAGAAGGTAGAATTTGTATGGGACGAGGGAGAAGGTTTTGTCCGATCATGCCCATCTTAGAACTAAATCTCAGCTTGGAAGATTGAAGCTTACATACCTAATTTCAGCTTGATAGCTCTTTATCTAAGGTTGTAATCGCGAGGAAAGACAAAATATGCGATCTAATCAAAAAAAAAAAAATTACGAAAGCGCCATCTGGCGGCGCTCCTAAATAAAAATAAATGACAAAAATGGTTTCCTCGACCCCAAAAACAGTAAGATGCCACAACTTTCAGGGATAAAAAGCATTATTATAGGAAATTTTTATTGCATTTTTCTTGTTAGCCAGCGTTGCGAAGAAGCCAACTTCAAATGCGTATAAAACGCACTAAACTAAGAAAAACCCTTGAGGGTTTTGGTTTGTATGACGCAAACTTTCATTTGCTTTTGGTTTCATCCCATTCCGATTTTGGTTGTTGCACAGTGTAATTAGAGCGTGTATCACATTATTGCAAGGTCCTCCATATGGTGAATTGAAAAATTCGGTAACAATATAAATGTAATGATTTGATATAAATACAATTTTAAAATCCTACCTGTGAGATTAAGCATCTTAATCTTGTCAGTCTGAAAAAAAAATAGAAAAAAACACATTTTAATTTACGCAAAAAATTTGACCCAGCAAAAAATTTAAACAAATTTAATATAGAGAGAACTTAAAAATTTTTAAGGCACCCGAATACCTGCTTGATTATCTAAATAACAAGGCGTGAGACTAAAACAAATAGTTGTTTAGATTGACTGATTCTTTTTTAAGAATATAAAGATTCGATCTGCTAATCGATTGATATTTGTGTTTGTTTTTCAGAATGTGTTTTGTAATGCATATATAGAAATTATCAACCAGAAGGGTGAGTGGTTATTTGGTAATGCGTTGCTAATGTAATGTTGGATTTTTGGCTGTATATATGAGCACAGCAAAATATTAAAAATTGAATTCTTTGAACTCACAATCATAATTTGAAAAATGTATTATAGCAAACACTTTATTTATTAATATGTTTCTTAATGTATAAAAAACGATTAAATAGCTATGTTCCAGTTTATTTGAAGACATACACAGTACAAAATTTTTCAGCTCATTAATTTCAGACTAAATGCTGAGAATTGCACGTGAAGGTTTCCCCAAAAAAAAGAACTTTTGCATCATTCGCTTTGTCAAATTGGCTGCATTAATAATTTAATGTCCATAGGAAGTTTTTTTTTGCTTAAGGTGGATTTTTAGCACTTTTTCTATATTTAAACATGGTCATACCTTGATATAGCGTACGGTATAAATCTTTTGTGTCTGAAGCAAAGTTGTATATGTTGAATAGGAGGAAAAAATGCGGAACAAACCTACCCGAAAAAATCGCAAAAATTGCATTTTTGTACCATTAACCTATAGGTTATAGGATATGAGCTCAGATTTTCCTCTTAAAGATATTAAATTTTTTGCTTGTATTTGAGATTTATGACATTATTTTGTGATAAGTTCAGATAGAGTTGCCTTTATAACAATGAAAACGCTATTTCTTTTCTTTCGTAAAAAACCAAAATATATTGGCCTTCATACACCCGAATCGTAGATGAAATGTCACAACTTATGTCTTAGATGGTGCGAGAAAATTTTGTGTGTTCACGGTTGCCGACAACTAGACTGTCATAGCAATTCGTTACCGGCAACACTCCTGACAGACAAATTTTTCCACAGATTCCTTGTGTCTGAATGCGCCTAGACGTTTACTTACTTACTTAATTTCCCTTTACACCCCACGAATGAGGTATGGAATAGCTTCTCGCGTTGTTGTGAATTAACACACTTTCTATTTTTAGATTCACAACTAACGGCATCTACTTGTTTATCGACGAATGCAAACGTCACTGTTTGGGAAGCTCTTACTTGACACGCCGATTGACTCGACACTAATACTGCGAAGTTGCTGTCGACAACATTCGAGGGGAGCCGACAATGAAAGAAAAATGTATTTATTTTTTTTTTTCTTTTAAGATGACTGGAGCCAGGAGTTGAACCTGTGATCTCCCGCATGGTAGTCGCGTGTTCTAACCACTATGCCACGGCCGGTCCCTAGACGCTTACTTTCGCATATACTGACTTACGTATGAGCAATAAATAAAATTCCACATAACTCATACGCTCTGGCATGGGCAATCTTCAAATCTATATATATAAAAGAGGATGTGTGTATATATGTATGTAACGTATGGACTCGAAAACGGCTGGACCGATTTTGATGAAATTTTCAGGGAATCTTCCGAATAACCCCGCGAGTAACATAGGCTACACATTGTTTGGATTTTTCTACATTTAGGGGGTGAAAATGGCAATATTCGATAACACAAGGTATTCCGCGCTTACAAGAAGTTAAAAATAATATATTATTAATCGATGATAAACAACTTTGTGTACTCTTTTAAGATACCTGCGTACGTCCATAGGAAAACCTTTAAAAAAATTCTTTAAATAACTCTCTGTATTCCAATATAACGGGACATCCAATATAACGGGATATGCAATAGCGAAGCATTGCCGGGCCCACTAGTCATCACATAAAATGCTATGAACTTTTTGCAACACAATAATTTTTAACCCACATTATTATGTCATTTCATGCTTTCTTACAAGAAAAACAGATTAAAGTTTATTTTAAGTTAAGTTATATTTGCCAAAGCCAACCACCAGTGTTAAAATATAAAATAGTAAAAAAAACTACTTCGAGCTAAAAAGTTTGTATGGCCATTGAATTATTAATGCAGCCAACTTGACAAAACGCATAATGCCGAAGTTCTTATTTTCGGAGCTACTTTCACGTGCAATTCTCAAAATTGGGTCCCAAAATCATAACACTGTGATATCTACGGTTCTTGAGTAGACTTAAGGTATTTTTATGACCAACCTCTATTTTGAATAACTTAATTTTTAGAAAAATATCAACTACGTCTTGCTGAAATCATTAAAGCTTTACTAGAGTACTCTGTTTGTAATAGGTATAAAGATACAAATAACTTCTGAAGACTGGTACTGAGTTACTTCAAAAGTTTGTGTGGGTCTCTTTTTCACAAATGTATGTATTTGACCGAATGATGAATGGGTTTAGATTGGTTGGAAAAAATATGAACCAAGGAACGTCCGAACTCTCTCTCTGGAAAGAATATGCACCATGGAACGTCGGAACTCTCTACTAAGATGGTGCATCTATTCAAATGGTAAATGTATAGGAGGATGCAACATTACTGTACAGGAAATGCGATGGACGAGACAGGGAACCACACGACGAAGGAACTGTGACATCTTTTACAGCTGTCATGCAGAAAGTCACGAAATTGTTTGCGGATTCATATTCGACAAGAGAAAATCCATCATCCACATCAAGGCAAAATATTTTTACATTGCGCTGAACTGTGTACACACGCCTCTAAGGAAGACAAAAACAAGGACATTAAATATCCATTCTTTAAGCTACTGGAGGACATATATTCCCGCTGCCATGACATTAACATTAAACTGGGAGATTTTAATGCTTAAATAGAGAGTAAAGATGATCTTGGTTCAGCAGTTGGAAAATTCAGTCCACGCAACAACACGTCCGATAACATATTCAGTCTAGTTCGCGTGTCGTGTCGGCAAGAAACATGGTCGTGAGAGCACCCGGATGCCCGCATAAGGATACACATAAGACACTTTCGATATCCCCTGATCAAGAAACCAGATTGACCTTGTAACAATTGATGGAAGGCATGTCTTAAGCGTTATGGAGTGGCGTGTGTAAATATTAACTCGGATCGCCACCTAGTAACAGCCAGGGTACGCACGCGATTAAGTAGTGCTAAAGACAGTCGAAACAAAAACTTAAAGGAAGCTTAATTAAACAAAAAAAACTTTATTTTCATATACACCTTATGAATGAGGTGTGGGATAGCTTCTAGCGTTGTTGTGGTTTAACATGCTTTCTATTTTAGATTCACAACAAACGGCACCTACTTGTTATTCGACAAATGTGAACGTCACTGTTTGAGAAGCTTTTACTGGACTCGACACTTATACTGCGAAGTTACTGTCGACCACATCGAGGAGACCGCCAATAAAATAACAATTTATAAAGAACAATTTATGGGTTATGGTAAACCACGCACAGAAAAGCCTTCGTACGATGAAGAATGCCGCAAATTGTCAGAAGAAAAGGATGCTGCATACAGGGCATAACTGCAGCAATTGGTAACGCGTGATGTAACTGAACGATAAAATAAGCAGTGAAGAGAGTCGAAGCACCTCTTTAGGCGGAAAAAGAGTCTATGGAAGCAAAGACAGAGCCAGGATATCGCAAAGTATAGGGATAGAAGTGAATCCTAACAATTATATCACAAGGTAAAAAGTAAAAGTTTTGGAACAGGGATCCCCACTTGTAAGGACAGAGATGAAAATCTGGTCACGGAAACGCAGAGTATGCTGCTCTTTACCGAAGGCAGCATAAGTAATGAAACCACGGCAATCATCGAAGACGGAGTAAATTGTCCAGGACCAAGCCAAAACGATATCAGCTCGGCAACAGCACGGCTTAAAAACAATAAAGCTGGGGGAGACGGAGGACTAAAGGCTGAGCTTTATAAGTTTAGCCACATAAAATACTAATGTCAGCCTGGAAATCAAATCAATACTCGTATTGATCTCAAACCGCTGATACTATGCGCTTAGCATGCGATTTAATGACAAAGCCCTCTGTCGAAGATTCTGGATAATGACACAAGCGGATAATGACTCATCGTTAACGACGAATATGGTTAAATGAACCATGAGCTGTACAACGATATCTACGTAGTCAAGCGCATTCCCATGGACCAAAAGTGCTGGCTTGGACGCGTTGTACGAATGGATGATAACGTTACAGGTTGAAAAGTCTTTGGCAATAAATTCGACAGGCGACGTAGAAAGAGGCGACCAAAACTTCTTTGGATGGTGAAAGAGGTGAAAGGTGAAAGAGCTGTTATCTAAACTGGGCGTGGCTATTTACGAAGCGCAAAAGACCGAAGCGCTTGGAATTTTATTTTTCTTGCGCCCAATGATGGATGAATTTATCACATAAGAAGAACACTTCTTTAATCAACATTCGTACACAATTATTTTGAAGCAAATTACTTTTGTTTTTTTTTTTACCAAAATTTCAACACTAAAGATTATTTAAAAAAATACTACATTCGTTTCCGCCTACAACAACAAATGAACTGACAAACTTAGTACACCACAATCGAGTTTATACGTGCAACTACAAACAACAACAAAAATATTCTAATCATTTCCGCTGTATGAATGCACATACTCATAGTTTTCTATTTGCCTACAAATCGTTTGAAAAGTGGTCTCTGTCGAGCTGTGGATTGAGTTGGTTGGGTAGGGGGTTACGGAGACAACAATACGCTCGCACTCGACACAAATGAAACCTTTAGGCATACGGAGCAATTCGAAAGCATTCATTTACTCATTGTTCTTGTAACTTTGTGAACAATTTCGTATAAAATGCAACTGAGTCAACTGAATGAGTTGACTTCTACAGTGTGGCTATGCTCCTCGACACAACGAACGATAGCCATTGTGGCATATGCTCTAAAAGGATAATGACGACAATGACGACGACGATGATGGCTCTTCGTGCTCAGTGTGCTATTGTTTGTAGTGAAAGTTATTATTTGTTGATGTCCCATCAAATGTATGATTATGTCATAAGAATTTGTGACAAATAAAACGTAGCGATATATATGTATATTTACATAGGTATATACGTATGTTTGATTATGCGGTTATTGCAATTTTCTGGAAAAACAATCATTTAAAACCATTTTCGTTTTCTTTTTGTTGTTTTATTTTTGCGGAAAACTGAAGTAATTTTTTAACGATGCCAACGAGTTCAAAGCAACGGCAGGCAAGAAATGACGGATGACTATAATGAAAAAAGCGGACATCCTTAAAATAATTAGAGGGCTGTAAAACCTAAAAAACCGGCAGAGGAAGCAAGAGAGAAAGAGGGCGTACAGAATACAGGTTACTTTGACCCCCGCCCTTTCACCTTTGTCAATATTTGTCATAAACATCTGGCGCGCACACACACACACCATAAAACAAAATTACCCATTTCAACCCTTTCTAATGTTTCCTTTAGCACTGCTGCCCCGTCTGGAAGAACCAAAACTTTGCTTTCAATATAAGACAAGGAAAAAGCCCAATCTCTAATATTGTATATCACATCAAATCACATGCTTCGCGTCTTCCGTAGCTTACTCGTTAGAGTAAGGAGAGCTCGTATGTCGGAGCGTTAGCAGCAGCAGACACTGGAAGTTTCTTAGTTAACTGACAAAAAAAGTAGCGGATGTGACATGCTTTCCCAAGTCGGAAGTACTTAAAATGGCCAGGCATGCATTCGCTGTGTGCCACTTAGCATTAAAGTTGCTCGTCCCTTCTTGCTGCTGTTGTTCTTTTTTGGTTTCTGTTTAGTTTTCTTTTTTTTTCGGTGTGTGTATGTGTCTTTTTTTTTTGTTACATTAAACGCCTTCTTTAAATTCCCATAAGTTACAAATGTTCTGTGGTGTGGAATTTTTGTGCGAGTACCGATATGTTTTTTTTTTGGCTCGCGGTAGCTGCACTTAGACATATAGACATATCTATGTGTAGACAGACGTAAACGAGTATGTTGTAAGTTACTTTTTTAGAAAAGTAAAATATAAATACTTTCTGTGTTGTTCAAATGTCATGTTAGGCTATCAAGAGGTCGAGGTGAGGCAAAGGTGTACGGAAATGGGTAGGTTCTGAACGCAGCGAATTTCGGTATATGTAAATAATTATTCGAACATACGAACATTACGCAAATATGCGAAATTACATATTTCCTAACACTAAGAAATAATTTAAACTGGTCTTTCGATATGCAAACATTCAATATATTGCTGAAACTCTCTTCGTTGATTAACCCTTATGTGAGTGACAAAAAAAACACCTTCTCTAGAGTGACAGGGGTACCCCGGTACTCACATACAATTTGTATGAAATTTGGATATTTTTCCCATCGTATTGTACGTAAAATTGATATGAAACGATGCTTTTATGTTTTGTGGCTTTTTTATATCGATTTTACGTACAGTACGATGAGAAAAATATCCTAATTTCATACAATTTGTATGTGGGTACCCGGGTACCCCTGTCACTCTGGAGAAGGTGTTTTTTTTGTCACTCACATAATGGTCAATTATCAGCGCTAAAGTTTATTTTTTTTATCTTCCCAAAAAAACTAGTAAATTTTTCGAAGAATTAAGATTCAAAAAATGTTATTCCAAAAAAAAATTATTTCCTTCATCTAGTTTCATTCATTTTAATTTGGGGTACCCAGGTACCCCTGCCACTCTCTTAAAGGTGTAAAAAAATATCGATATGCTTCGCTCTTCTAAAGGCATAAAATAAACCCACTCCAATGAAAATATAGAAACAATTAAAAGTTAAGAGTTGTCAAAATGTTTGAGCTTTGTAAACCATCTGCAATCATTAAATATATTCACTTGAAAATGAAAAGGGTACCCGGGCACCCTGTCACTCATATAAGGGTTAAGTTCGTTTTGTTATGCTGACAAAAAGCACGGGTTAGGGAACTACTGACTGCGTAATTAGTATGATGCGTATTAATGTAAGCAAGTCAGGAAAATCAATACCATTACTTATTACATTAAAAATAAGCAGAGCAGATAGAAATTGACTCCGATACTTCAACTTTTAAAACTTAGCAACAACTATTTAGAACTGTAGGGTGTAGGCCCAACAAAGCTAAATGATCTGAGAGCAAATTTAACAAACTTTACTGAACAAACTCAATACGAAAGATATAAGTGCCACAATGCTTACTGCAAAGTATGGACCCATAAGGACCAGTATACTAACTTTGAAGTATTAGGTTTAGATAATTCGAAACAATTTTGTTTCAGAAATACAAGAATTAAGACTTCTGAAAACTTAAATAAGAAAACAATTTAAGAGACTTAAATGGGGTTTAATATAATATATGGGACCGGCCGTGGCATGATCGTTAGAACACGCGACTATTATGCAGGAGATACACGGTTCAATTCATGTCTGCAGTCATCTTCCTTTTTTTTTTGTTTGACGGCCTCCTTGATGTTGTCAATAGCAAATCCGCTGTATAGTGTCTGGTCTACCGACATGTCTAGTAAAAGTTTCTCAAACAGTTTATATTCCAAAAGAATAACGAAATAATAAAATATGCACAAATAAAAGGATATCTGCATATACATTTTTTCCCCCAGAAATGGTACTTGGCTATACAGGTTCAGGTTCGGTGGCGAAGCGGACTTGTCAATAGTGTATTTTAGTCCTAGGGATATAAAAGTCAGTATACAGTAGCATCTGTACACCAAAATAAATAGTATATGAATATGCAAACGAAATTTTAAATTTCGATTAAAGGTCGGAGCGGGCGGGGCAATACTGTATGTTAGTCCTAGAGATATAAAAGTACTCGGGTCTAAAGAATGAAATTTGCAGGAGAGATTTTTATTTTCGTTTTGTTTGGGTTTTTGCTCGAGAAGAATCAAATGTGGTACACAGATAATATTCGCTACTACAGCTATTTACATGAAGAATAAAATTCATTTCCAATCAGTAGGCAGAGTCTTGTTTAGGACTAGAGAGACAATATTGAATACACAAGTAATACTCTAAACTATAGAAATAATTTAAATATTCAGACATTTTTATTTTCGGTCAGTGGGGGGGCTGGGGCTTAGCAAAACTTTGTATACGGATTAGAGAAGTACTATTATATACACAGACGCATATAAAAAGTTTTTAACTTCCAAAGAGATATAAGTTAGTACATTTACTGTTCCCTGCGCTACAAATACAAATATCAAGACGCAAAATAATTATCTTCTTATATGGCAGTAACAATAAAAAATCATGCATCAGTAGCCGCACATAGATAGTTCATCATACCAAGTTTAGATCATCCAATGAAGTTTGGGTCGCCCCCTCCTGCGCCACCCATCGAGTTTATTGCCGAAGACTTTTCGAGCTGGAGCATTTTCATCTATACGTAAGTCAGCGCATTTGGTCTATTTCCACGCGCTTGATTACTTCGATGCCATTGTACAGCTCACGGTTCGTTCGACGACGGTACTACCAAAATATATCGCGAAGTATTTTTCTCTCGAAGACTCCCAGAATAGATTGATCCGCTAGTGCCATTATCCAGGTTTTTGCGCGGTAGAACAAGAAATGTTCAGTGTCTGGTACAGTTGGATCTTTGTTGTTTGAGAGAGGTCTTCGTCATTAAATCGCTTTTGCGATCACTACTCGTCTCTTGATTTCCAGGCTGACATTATTACTATTGTTAATGGCGGAGCCAAGGTAGATAAAATCATATACCACATCAAAGTTATAGTTCTCAACGCAGCGTCCCAAAAGGTTAGACTCTTCGTTCGCTGAATCAAATAACTTGGGTTTGTCCTCATTTATCATCAAGCCCACTTCTGCAGACTATTTCTTAATGCTCGAAAATGACGTAGTACCATTCCGCAGTCCACGGCCAATGATATCTATGTTATCGGCACACGCCAGCAGTATGCGATTTTTGTTAAAGATGGTCCGGTTTACTTCAGCTTTCCGCATGATCGTCTCCAGTACGATGTTAATGAGATCGCATGGCAGACTATCTCCTTATCCCACTTGGTAGAAAAGAGTTCAGCCAGATTTTTGCCTAGTTTCACCTAGTTTCATTCCGCTAAGTCGTCTCAGCTTCGAAGCGATACCAATCTCAGCCATAGCAGCTTTGTAAATCGATAAACAGATGGTTGAAATCTATCTGCATTACATGGGTCTTCTCCAGGATTTGTCGTAGTGTAAATATATGGTCGGTTGTGGATTTATCGGATCTAAAGACAGGGCTTGTCTGAGCGTGGGTTTTCATTAACCAGTACGATCGTTGCGGTATTGGTTATAGAATTGCCAATATGCTGTCACTGTGTGTTGGAAACATCAGTATAAGAAAGGTTTGTTTGATGTAATTGAGAGATTAGGTTGGAGTAGGCATTGGCTATCTCGGTGGTAAACAACTTTGTGATGTCTAGCTTTCTGTGCGTTTGGCAGCGAGCGTTTTTAGCACTATTTAATCGCGTGCGTACCTTAGGTGCCACTAGGTATATTTGCTTCGCCATCACACGCACGTCCATAACGTTGGAGACATGCCATCCATTGATTTCACGTGATCACTCTGGTTTCATGTCTTTTGATCAGGGAATATCTAGATTACCTTATGGATATCTTTATGCGGGAATCTGGTACCACTCACTACTATGTTTCTTGCCGAAGCGCAGGTAGCCAGTCTAAATCCATTATCGGAGGTGTTGTTTTGAAGACAGTATTTTCTATCTGCTGAACCAACAGCATCTTCCCTTCTTATTTAAGCATCGGAGGTGTTGTTTTGAAGACAGTATTTTTTGTCTGCTGAACCAAGAGCATTTTCCCTTCTTACACATTTCAGGTGTGTATCCTTAAATCATGGTCCTTATAACGTTTGCGGGGGTCGTCAACTTAATTTTTTCATAATAATTATGTTTGTTTAAGGAGAGTGGCTTATTAGGCCACCGCACCCGATCCTAGTTTCTTGGGGCTACCAAAGCCACTAAGAGAGCTGTTGTGTTTAGCTACAGTAACTTCTGTAGCTTACTTCATAAGACGCATCGGTCGTAACAAGCCATATAGGTTTCTCAACATTGTGGCTTCTTACATTTTCTACCACAGAATGGATGTTCAATGGTATTTCGCGAGGAACACGTATTTTGTGAGCTGCTTAGGGACCTCCAAAGAATAAAATGGGATGCATTCAGAACTCTCTGGGTGTACCAATATTTTATCATTTGTATAGAAGGGCAACGACTAAAGCTTTTGACAGCAATATGACTTATAACAATAGCTTAAGATATGATTGTAACATTACAGATAAGGACCGACGCGATCGGTTCAAATCTCAAAGTTTTTGGTGGCTTAACCTCTAACTTTTTCTTTTAAATATTGTGACCTTTTTATAATACACAAAAAAAAAAGAGCTTGAAGTAGTGTTTTTTCTTAGTTTTTCATTACGCTAAAAAATATAAATGTATATTATAATACAAAAACATAATGTAATCCTTAATTTGAAAAAAAAAATTGTTGTAATAGTGGTAACACTGTCATATAAAAAATGATTGAGTTTTCGTTTATGGAACAGTTCATTACAATTATAAATATATTGAAACTTCTTGTTTATTTGTAGTCTTAAGCATATTAAATCAAAATAAATAAACAATAAAAAAAAAAAAAAAAAAGGGACCTCCAAAGAGAGATTCTGGCTAATCCCAAGTTAACAAGGATCAGAAAAGCCTAAACTAGAAAATCCACCATTCCCATTGCCCATAATTACCTAGTTAGTTTTAAATTTAAGTTATTTTTCATGATTGCATTACTCTCTGGCCGTGGCATAGTGGTTAGAACACGCGACTACCATGCGGGAGATCGCAGGTTCAAACCTGGCTCCAGTCATCTTAAAAGAAAAAATAAATAAAATTTTCTTTCTTTGTCGGCTCCCCTCGAATGTTGTTTGACAGCAACTTCGCAGTATTAAGCGTCGATTCAATCGTCGTGTCTAGTAAGAGCTTCTCAAAACAGTGACGTTCGCATTCGTCGATAAATAAGTAGGTGCCGTTAGTTGTGAATCTAAAAATAGAAAGCGTGTTAATTCACAACAACGCGAGAAGCTATCCCATACCTCATTCATGGGGTGCAAAGGGAAATTAAGTAAGTATTACTCTCTGGTATCATGAGACGCTGCATTATAGCATGAAATTTCTCGAATTCAAAACAATAAAAAATTTAAATTGATTCTTTTGTAGTCAGGGTAAGATATTGGGATATATAACTTGATTCCATGTTGTGAAAAATGTCGAGATTTCAATAGCTTTCACCTTTTGCTACACTGGATATTCAACAGATTCAATCTGCAAGACAGATCCGCTATTATATTTTCTGCCGTTTTGTTGTTCACTGTTTCATCCCAACCACATCTTACCTTCCTCGTACAAAGTATAGTGTTGTTTTGTTAATAGATACCAAGGAAAAAACTACCGATTTATGGACTAAAACATTCATTTTTATATGTACTCTCCACACAAAGCACTCGGTACGTGCGCATATAACGCGCTTTTAAGCTTAGTGTCTATATATCCTGTGAGTATGAGTAAGAGTATGTATGTAACGTAACGGTGTGCCACCACAGACTGGCTGATAAATTGTGAGGCACATTAAAAAAAAAACCCACATTTACAGAGAGAAGGATATGGTGAATATTTTGTTTCTTAACACTTAACAACACATACATTTGTTTTTTTTTTCTCTACATACAATATAAAAAACCCATCGTAAAGGTGCGAAAGTAAAGCATTTAAAGACGACCAGCATACTATTTATTAGAATAAAAAGAGATTTACTATACAATTGGAAAGTTGCTTGCATGTGTATTTTAAAGGATGTTTTGAAGTCCCATAAAAAGCTATTTAGGATTGTTTTCTTGACACATCGAACTGACATCAAAGAAGTGTTAAAAATAACGGTGAATAAACAATAAATTAGAAAAAAGCTTATAGGCAGTGAATTTTAAATACTACGCAATCACTACTAATTTACTTAAGCTCTAACTTTACATATCAAATGATATAGAACAAATGTCTCTAATAGACGTCCAAATTTGTTTTATATTTCTATTGGTTTAAATACACAACATGTGTCATTCAAACTGTTGCAATAGTCAGTAAAATTATATTTAAGGTACATACAAAACAAAAAGAAACCAAAATTATTTCTTATGATCGAAATGATATAAAAAAGTACCTAACTCAAAAACATATTTAAGTTGCTGCCACTGTTATTGGCAGATTTAATTTTTCCTCCAGGTTACTTAATTCAATAACAATGCCCTTTTGTCCCTACGAAACGGATATGACAAGTTTTGATTATAAAAAAAATATACATGGCAATTACAGTTTACCGCTTTTCTTTACCACATTATCTTTCTTTCCGCCCCAAAATATCCTTCAAATTTAATATTGTACAAAGAAATGATGTGAAGTTGTTAATTGCTACTTAGGAAAAGTAACAATATTAAAGAAAATGGAAAGAAACTTCATAAAATTTGAATTTACAAACCATTAAGAATAATTGAGTAACTTCCGTTGTGTAAAGACGATGTCTACAGATGTCTTTGTGTACGACGACAAAGCCTATTGTGTTGAGTCCTGCGTTTTTGAAACCAAACCAAAAGACAAAAACACATTGTAACTGTGTCTCTATATATTCACACCCACAACATTGAAATGCACATGCATAGAATATATATGAGAAATATAGCAGTACAAAACACAAATGGCTAATATTGTTGAACAATTGTTCACATTACTGTAAAGAGGCGGCTATGTTCAAGGTAGTATGATATGTTAGGGAACAGATATTCCAATAGTTTTTACAGATTTTTTGGTTTTTATTGTGCAGCTATACAAATGTGAATCCTAGAAAATAGTTTTTTTTGTAGGTTTCAAAAGAAGTTAAAAATACACAAAAACATATAAGAAACACCGCTTTTTTATCATTTAATAGCTAACCTTTCAGAATTGGTCCTGCATCCATAGATATACATAAAGATACTGTTACAAATGTTAAAATTATTGGTTCATTACTTTGTAAGTTGCCACGTCTACTGTTTTGATCAATTCCATTGTTCGACAAATTACGCACATCTGACTTTTATTCTATTTTGATATCTGATATGAGACATTTATTTTATATAGAAGTGCCACGCCTACCAGGTAGATTTTACCCATTTTTCGCCCAAATACACAAAGTTGTGGAGGCAATCTTTAATTTGACATTCCTTCCAGGAAGAAGGGAGTAATAGTACTCAGGATATTGCGTATTTCCTAATATGTAAATGGGAGTGTAACCACGCCCACTTTTTATATTTAAAAAGTGTCCCCCAAATGGTCACGATCCCCGCATACGTAATAAGGACCATGATCTAAGGATATGTACCTGGAACGTTCGGACTCTCTGTAGAGAAGGTGTCACTATCCGACTGACTGATGTCCTTAAAAAAATATAAAGCTGACATCTCCGCCATCCAGGAGATGAGATGGATAGGACAAGAATGCTCGCAACGTAAAAATTCCGACATCTATTACAGCTGCCATGCCGACAAGCATGTATTTGGATGTGGATTTGTAGTTGGCGAGAGACTCAGACATCTATTCGGGCTATTCAATCCTGTTAGTGATCGAATAACCACAATCCGCATCAAGGCGAAATATTTCTACATCACGCTAATTTGTGCTCTTGCTCCGAAGGAAGATAAAGACGATTAGATTAAAGAAGCATTTTACGAGCGCCTAGAGAAAACATGCGACTGCTGCCCTGGCCACGACATTAAAATTGTTCTGGGAAACTTTAATGCAAAAATAGGAAGAGAAGATGTTCTTGGTCCATCGATCGGTAAATTCAGCCTGCATACCGACACGTCAGGCAACGGGCTTAGGCTGGTTAGCATCGCAGCGGAAAGGAACATGGTAGTGAGGGGACCCAAATTCCAGCATAAAGATATCCACAAGGCATCAAATTGATCATGTGGGAATTGATGGCAGGCATGCATATAGTGCAGCTATGCCCACCGCTTGAGCTCGCGAGCGAAACAGCTTCTTGTGCTTTTACATGTACACATAAAGAGCTTTGTGTTTTTACACATACACATACAAATCAGAAAGCGATTTTCAGTATTTCTTAAAATGTTTAATGATGTTTGAGAAAATAATTTTTTGTTTACGCAAAACAGTGTTGGAGAGCAAATCGCATACATTGACGTTGGGCATAGCTGATCTGGTGTCATGGAAGTGCGTGTGATCCGTAGTGATAATATTGGCTCGGATAATTACCTGGTTGCAGCCAAGTTGCGAACAAAATTGAGCAGAGCGAAAAACGCACGTAACCAAACAAAAAGAAAGCTGGACATCGCGAAGCTGCAAACCACAGAGATAGCCACTGCCTACTCCAACCAGCTCTCCCACAACTACGACACAACGCCTTTACTTTCGACGTTCCCGCTACACAGTGGCAAAATATTACACATTCCAGGGCAACCGCCGCAACAACCGTGCTAGGTTATAAAAAACGTTTCTTAGGCGAATCCTGGTACGATAAAGAATGTCGCATCGCTACGGGCAACGCTACAGCCAATTGTAACCCGTGCTGTTAGCGAATGGCACAAGCAGGCGAGACAGCTATTTAAGCGAAAAAACGTCAGATGAGAGAACGGGAGACCAAGGATAGAGAGCCACACAGGGATAGAGGTGAAACCCGAAATTTTTACCAGAAAGTAAAAGCAAAAGGCTACGGTAATGGGCTCCTTTCCTGTAAGGACAAAGGTGGAAATCTGGTTACAGATACGCAGAGAGTGCTGCATATATGGGAGAGCCCGAGTATGCACCAGCTCCTACGCACGGTTTTGCTTAACCAGTGCATGCCCGATAATTGATATCTAAGCGTATTATGTCATATGCTTAAAAAGGTGATCCAAGTGTGTGCTACCACTACCGCGGGATCAGTCTTTTACCCATCGCATATAAGGTCCTGTCGAGTGTGCAATGTGAAAGACCCTGAAGGGTCTTATCAGTGTGCCCTTAGACCTGGTAAATCAACAACTGACCAGATATTCACACATCGGCAAATTGTGGAAAGGCCTAAGAGAAATAGATCGACACGTACCATCTTTTCGTCGACTATAAAGCTGCCTTCGACAGCCCGATACGGCAGAAATTACTCGAAGCCATGGCTGAGTTTGGTATTCCAGCGAAGCTGATACGCCATAGCGGAATGTCGCTGACTGAAACGAAGTCTCCAGGGAAGATTGGCAAGGACCTTACGAAACCATTCTATAAGAGACGAGGCCTCAAACAAGGCGACGGCCTATCATGTGACCTCGTGTGGAAGTAGTGCTGGAGATGATAATGAGGAAAGCTGCAGTAAACACGAGTTTCGCGATATTCAACAAAAGCCACATGCTACTCACGTATGCTGATGATGCAGATATCAACGGTCGAAAACTGCGGGATGTGGCTGCAGCCTTCTCAGGTATACAAAAGGAATCAGCGAAAATGGGCCTAGGCTCCGCCATCAACAAAACAGATAATGTCAGCATCGAGATCTTGAGAAGAATCATGCATTCTTATAAATGCTACTACGGACTAAGCAAGCGATTTAATGACAGAGCCCTCTCTCGACGAACAAAAATCCAGCTATACCAGATACTGGTTCTACCTGTCTTGATGTATGGTTCAGAATCTTGGGTTATGGCACAAGCATATGAATTGGTTCTGGCAGTATTTGAGAGAAAAATACTCCGTAAAATATATGGGCCCATCATCATTAACGGAGAGTATCGGCGTCGTATGAATCATGAGCTGTACGAGCTGTACACCGACATTGACGTGGTCAGACATATTAAGGTGCAGCGGTTGCTTTGGCTAGGTCATGTTTTACGCATGGACGAAAATGCTTCAGTTCGAAAAGTCTTCGACAATGAATTCGGTGAAAGACGCAGAAGGGTAACTGCAGAAGAAGCGCAGAAGATCGAAGCGCTTATAATATTTTTCTACGTGCGGTATATAATCCAATTGGATTGAAAATAAGTAAGTAAGTAAGTAGTCTATTGTTCCTTCCAGACATAAAACTATGTTTTATGATATAAAATGATGAACACAATTTAATTTTTTTTTAATTTGGGGAAAGTTATTGCATTGCAAATGTCGCACATCTACTTTATGAATGAACCGAATTTTCCTATTGTATTGTTCTAAAACATGGAGACATCAGTAGGATGGTTAAAAAGCCTATATAAGGCATAAGTAGAATATTTTTTTTTTTGCTTCATTTATATAGATTCCTTCTGCCTTTCCTTTCCAAACACAAATAGCAGCACTACCCCTCGTATCTCGCACAGTACTTAAGTTCAAATTATCATGCAAAATGAAACGACTTTAATAGCAGCAGCAGCCAAACGCCAAGCAACAACAACAATGGTAATAATCATATTTTATTGCATATTTTGGTTGTTTCTTTGCAAATAGCGAAAAATGTTTGAATAAAATGAAATGACTAAAAATATTAATGAAGAACTTAACTTCGTATGATTGTGAGCCTTAGAAGTTGTTGTTATTGCATTGCTATGATAAATTTTAGATTTATTTAAATTCTCAATTACAAACGAAAAACTTACAATCGTTAGACAATTGTTAATAAAAATTTATTTACGTTAACAATGACACAACATTTAATGAATGGCACTAATGAATGTTTCTTAACTATGTATGGGTTTATTTGTGTATACGAGAGATGGACTATCTTTTCGCTTTGTCGCATTTCTTATCGAAACTATCAAATTTATACTCAAATTTGTGTAATTGTATTGTTTTGTGTGGGTTAACCTAATGTCACTCATACCCCATTGATTTTTGTGGGGGTTGTGACGAAATTTAATGACTCATTTAGGCAGAATAAAAGGTAACCGAACAATTTTAAATAAATGAGTTTACAAATATCATTACGTAGACAATGTACAAACCACACTGACACATTGAGAGAGGTAGAACTGTATGTGTGAACATAAGCTATGTAAGGTGTGTAGAACATATGTATGTTATTATGTGTTACAGAGACGTGGCACAGTTGGGAACAAAGACGAGCATATTACACTAGACATGTCGATTGATTCGACACTACTGTGGAGTAACTGTTGACATTGAGTGGACCTTGAAATAATTGTGGATGACCGTGACAGGAATAGAACTTCGGTCTCCCGCATGATTGTCGCGATTCTTAGCCACCAAACAGTGCATTCTTTTAAATTATTCGCACTTACTTACTTACTTAATTACTTAGCTGGCTCTTCTTTGCAATCCCACTAGATTATATACCGATGTAGAAAAATATTATAAGCTCCTCGATCTTCTGCGCTTATTCTCCAGTTAGTCACACCAAGTTCTGGAAGGTTCTCAGTAACCTGGCCTTTCCAACGGAGTTTTGGTCGCCCTCTCCTGCGGCGTCCATCGAGTTAATTGTGGAAGACTTTTCGAGCTGGAGCATTTACGTCCATGCGTACAACATGACCTAGCCAACGCAACCGATGCACCTTAATATGTCTGACCACGTCAATGTCGGTGTACAGCTCGTACAGCTCATGATTCATACGACCTCGATACTCTCCGTTAACGATGATGGGCACATACATTTTACGGAGTATTTTTTTTCCGCTTGTGGCATAACCCCAGCTGCACATCAAGACAGATAGAACCAGTATCTGGTATAGCTGGATTTTTGATCGTTGAGAGAGGGCTCTGTCATTGAAACGCTTGCTTAGTCCATAATAGCATTTATTAGCAAGCAGGATTCTTCTCCGGATTTCGAGGCTGGCATTATTTATTTTTTTGATGGCGGAGCCTAGATAAAATAGTCTACCACCTCAAAATTATAGTTGTCAACGTTCACGCAGTTTCCCAATCGAGTAGATTTTTTGTTCGTTGAAACTAATAACTTCGTTTTGTCCTCGTTCACCGAGAAGGCTGCAGTCACATTCCGCAATTTTCGACCGATGATGTCTACGTTATCAGCGTATGCGAGTAGCATGTGGCTTTTGATCTTCAATGAGCTGTTGCAGAGCCCTGTAACTGAAATCTTTGGTTTTTGTTTTTGAATGATTTAAATATTGTAAGCTAGTAAAAGTCTAGTAAAAGCTTCTAAAACACCTGACGTTGTAATTAGCCTACAGAACGTAGGTCCCGCTGTGTAAGTCTAAAAATAAATCACAATAAAGCGAAAAGATATCCCATAAGTCATCTATGGGTCCTAAAGGAAATATATTTTTTTTTAAGTTTATATAAATGTGTAATTTTTGACCTATGAACGGAATGGGCATGGCCAATGTTTTGTTAGCTTTAGAAAGCCAGCCAGTACAAGGCATTACATATATGAATGTGAATATGAAATTTTTATATGCGTTCAATGGGCGAAATGGACGCATTAAAAGTGTTCGTTAGGCCTAGATATTGATATGCAGACAAAATGTTTAAGTTGTGATTAGTGGGCGTGGCACTATAAAGCTGGAAATGCAGTAAAAACTTTTATTTTAAGAAAGTGGGCGGAGAAGGCGTGGTTTATAAATAGATAGGATTCGACACGGGACCGTCCGTGGCATTATTGTTAGTTCGATTTCTGTCTCTAGTCATCAAAAGTTTTTCTTTCATTGCCGCCCTCCACAATGTTGTCGACAGTAATTTCTTTGCAATATAGTGTCGAGTAAATTGTCATGTCTTATTAAAGCTTCGCATTCGTCAATAAACAAGTTATAACGGGGTTTTTATCTTAGGCTGAGGTAACTCAGCCACCTCCAGGGTCTTCGCAAGGACCCTCAAAACCTTACGAAATAAAGGAGTGGCTTTCCCTGACTAGGGCAGATTGAAATATATTTTATTTACTTATTTTATAATCTTATCTCAATTTCCCTTTACACCCCATGAATGAATGGTATGGGATAGCTTCTCGCGTTGCTGTGAATTAACACGCTTTCTATTTTTAGATTCACAACTAATGGCATCTACTTGTTTATCGACGAATGCAAACTTCCCTGTTTGACACGCCGATTGACTCGACACTAATTCTGCGAAGTTGCTGTCGACAACATTCGAGGGGAGCCGACAATGAAAGAAAAATTTGTATCTTTTTTTTCTTTTTCTAAGATGACTAGATCCAGGAGTTGAACCTGTGATCTCCCGCATGGAAGTAGCGTGTTCTAACCACTATGCCACGGCCTCTCCCAAACCTATTTTATAATCCACAAAATTTAAATAGAACAAAAACACTCCAAATCCTTAATCTAAGTGCAGTCACCGGTCTGATATTAAGATGTTTGATGGCGGGTAATGATGGCTCGGGATTATGCTTGGTCGGTGGCCTCGTATCGTTGATGGTGTCTGGTGTAAGATGCTGCGGTTGTTATCATTTGTACGGAGAAACGGTCCTTATACGAACGGCGGTAGTTCGGTGACGGGAAACAGAACGGGTTTGACGCAGCGGTAATTCGGTGATGGGACACGGGACGGGTTGCGGTAATTTGTCGAGGACTCACAGGTAAACCAGGCAGGACCTCTTAGTGAGATTTGCTTAGGTCCTGTAATAAGAAGGATAAGAACAGAAAGGCCCTATCCTTACATCTACACATTTGTGTAGTCTCGTAGGTCCGATTGTACAGACTCAAGGTCCGATTGTACTGGCCTATTGCCCTATTGTACAGACTCGTAGGTCCGATTGTACAGGCCTATTGCCCGATTGTACAGACTCAAGGTCCGATTGTACAGGCCTGTTGCCCGATTATACAGACTAATTGTCCGTTTAACAAAGATACTTGTCTTCGTACAATCCCAAAGGATCAAGGAGATCCGATACCATTCCTTGACTTGGCAATAAACTTTGTCTTGGAGGAGTCACCGACAATCGTTGTGAAAAAACGTCATCTCCTTATATTCTAGGTGAAATGAAGTACATGTGAATTATGAAGAAGTTTGCCATGATCGCCGCAATTGAAAAGAATCTCTGTGCTGCTGACCGATGATGCTTTTGTGTGGTGATGTTGTGTGTGTCGCGACAGCCTTTCTGTTGCTGACCAATGATGCTGTGTGTGATGGTGTGGTGGCTATGTCGTCTTGTGTCGTATGTGTTAGGGACTAGCTACTGCAATTGTCGATACTTTTTACCAGCCAGAAGATACAAATTGAGTATCTTCCAACGATTAGGCGGGGAACAGGTCACGGTGCTCCTGATCCCCAATCCAGCGGCCGGTGGGAGTTTGCAGTGAAGCTGGTACCAATTTGTGATGTAATTTACCCCTCTAAAACTAGGCACTAGTTCGTAGGTGGTGAAATCACTACTTACTAGGGGACCTCCTGTACTTACTTTACAAACCCTAAGCAATGCATTTTATCATTTCGTTTTTTGTATGAAATGTATTTAAATAGGGTTAATAGCCACCATATTGTTTACCGCGTGCTAGTGAAATGGGTCCTCATGAAAAAATTACTTACAAAGGTACGCATGCTAGGGTTGGAGATAAGAGTACCCAGAAAACCTTTATTTCCCTTTACATCCCATGAATGAGATGAAAACGAGAATTTTCTATTTTTAGATTAACCTACTTGTTTACATTTACTGAATTGCTGATTGACTCGACACTATACTATGAAGTTGATTTTAACAACATGGAATCGAACCATAGTTCGATCTACTACTGTATGATAGTCACGTGTTCTAAGCATCATGCCAAGGCCGAACGTACGTAAAAACTTAAAATAGCTTAAAACGTTTCATATACGCTTTCGATCGTTTTCGCGCGCATACATTATTTTACTCGGTGGTTCGGCATTCACTTACCATAAGATCATTCAAGTCAGTACCCAGGTGGGGAGTTGTGGTGTAGGTAGTTCGAGCATGGAAAATCGACACATTTGGAACTACAGGGACCATACTTTGAAGGATTGGTCGCCTTTTACAAAAAACAGGTGGAACGGTCGATAATACTTTGTAAGCATGTAATACTCTCACCGGTGGGAGACGGAGGATGTTCCAAACTGCTTTTGTACGACAACGATGAATGGCAATCAAGTATTTGTTAGGCTAGGTCTGTCTGAATCCCCAAAAAATTAATAAGACACAGATAAAGAAGGGCACTCACTGGAGACTCACTGTACCAGAAAAAGCCCTTTGGTAGTCGTACTACTTTCTGTTTTGACCCCTTGCAGTTCAAGAGCAGTAATAAACGGACATAAGCGCCAATGAAATTTTTGCTAATAGTTTCGTGTGGACAAGGCCACACCCATTTTTTCTGTTTTATAATAGTTAGTCAGAGATTTTCTTCTGAATAGTGTTGCCATTGTTAGTCAGAGATCTCCTCATAAATGGCTTGACGGATTATGATTGAATTTTTTGTATATACTAGAGTGGATCTCTGGATGGTTCAGATGTACAATTTCACCCGGTAGGTTGCGTGGCGATCGGATGCGTACGTATACTTGTTAACCGTGGTCAAGTGATAAGAAGGTACATGAATATTACTATTTTATTTAACTTAAGAGTCAAAATCTTATTCTTTTTATATCATATTTAAACGTTGTCGTATTTGTACTATTATTTGAGTTATTATTAAATGTCTTTTGTCAAATTTTCATCACTAGTAGAAGTTACACCTACATAACCCCAACATATAATTACTTATCCATGTCAAAACAAGTTTCATAATTCCGTATTTCTGTCCCATTTACTAAGACTGCGTCTCTGACATATGTAGCAATAATCATTGTGTGATTTAAGTGGAAACCCCAAATATAATCATATTAAAAATAGAAAGTAATCCCCATCGACCATCTCCACCCCACCCCTCTCCCACCATAAATGTGGCATCTTAAAATAACAAAGCAACAAACAAAAATCCAAAAATCATTTGTGAACAATTGCTGTATCACTCGACAAATATCAATGACACTTCGTACAACCACTTAAATTAGAAAATCCTTATCAAAAAACAAAAATCATTTTCTACTCAACTTGATGCATATCCCCCTCCCCTCCCCACCGTCATCTCATTTCACTTTCGTAAAATTCATTACAATTTCTACACAATTTAAGTAAAAAGGTTTCTTCTTCTGCTCCTGCTTACCTGTGTCGTCACATGCGTTCATTCTATTTCTTCTCATTTAATTTGAAGCAATATATGAAGATTTTATCAAACGAGCAAAAAAGGATTTCGTTTTTCTTTTGATTTACAAAAACACAAATGGTGGGGTGGGGGTGGGACTCACCATATCATTGTCACAGAAATACAATAACTACACACACACACATGTACACTGTCAAATCTTGGTTGGTTGCTGGGTGGTGTTACACATATGACAGTAATAAACCTTTCAAAGTTATCGTTATGTTTTCATTGTTATTGCTGTCACTGGTGAGAGAAAAAGAGATGTTGCTGAAAGTACTTTTGTCGCTGTTGTTGTTGTTGTTGTTGATGGTGTAGCGGTGAAGTTGGTGTTGATTCCATTACTGTCATTTCATTAAAAGTGTCGAAAATACATTGTTACGACAGGCAGAGGCTGGGCAGAGTAGGCAACGACAAGGATTGAAAAAATGTACATATGAACTATGAAAAGGCCTTTAGGCACTAAAATAAAAAATGCTATATATAACTGGCATAAAAACAAATACAAAATAAAATAATAATTATATATAGTTGTATGTAATAGTTGTCAACGTTCAGGCAGCGTCCCAAACGAGTAGATTCTTTGTTCGTTGAAACAAATAACTTGGGTTTGCCCTCATTTATTTCCAGACCCACTTCTGAAGACTACTTCTCAATACACGGAAAGGCTGCAGTAACATCCCGCAGTCCACGCCTAATGATATCTATGTCATCGGCATACGCCAGCAGCATATGACTTGTATAAAAGATGATACCAGTCCCGGGTGCAGTAACCTTCCGCATGAATCATTACGATGCTAAAGAGGTCACATGACAGACTATATCCTTTTGTAAGGCATCGCTTGGTAGAAAATGGCTCATTCAGATTTTTGCCTATTTTCACTGAAGACAGTGTCATCCTGCAGAGTCGTATTAGCCTCAACCGTAGCATCTTATTTCTATCGTACAGGACTGTAAAAGGGTAAAAGGCCAATATAGCAATTGTTGGTACACTCACTTGGATCGACTTTATTTAGCACAGGACATAGAACACCCAGATTATAATTATCGGGCATGTAATACTTGAGCCAAATCGTGTTAATGACTTTGTGCATGCATGTTGCTAGCAAGTCGCCGCCGCCTTTAAAAGCTCTTCCGGCAGTTCATTAGCTCCCGCTGCATTATTATATTTAATCTACTCAGTCGTCGACGATTTCGTCTATTATGCCGTTTTCGGAAACGAGAAGAGAACGATAGAGTTCCCTCCATATTTGCGGCACACTCTGAATTTCCGTGACCAGATTTCCATTTCTGTCCCTACAGGTGGGAACCCTGTTCGAAAACCTTTGCTTTTTTCCATATGGTAGAACTTTTGAGCTTCACCTCTATCCCTGTTATTTTCGATATCCTGGCTTTCTCGTTTCTTCCATAGACGCCAGTTCCGTCTAAAGAGGCATGTCATCTCACTCCTCTTCTCATTATAATGAATGATATATTTTTATGGGAGGTACCAGAAGGGGCGTGGCCATGTAGCCCATTTGTAATACCGTAAGTAGGTTTGGGGAAATATTAAATCGTGCAAAGTTTTAAAACTTTTGGTTGGGTCTTTCGAAAGTTATCGTGCGTACCAGCTGGACAGCCTGACAGAGAGACGGACATGGCTCAAAAAACTTAAAAAATCATGAATCGAATTTGGTTCAAAGAAACCTATGGTCTAAATTGACTCTTTCCATGTGTTTGACTTTTCGGCCATATAAAATGATATATACCCTCCTACCCGTAGGGTGCCAAGAGTGATGAGTTTGGTTTGTCATTGGATTGTAAGCCGAGAAAAGCCGGAACAACGCGTGCAATACTTTGTCTATGCTTTCTCTGAAAATATGCACAGAGAATGACAATTGTATTGCTGTGATTGTTATCTAGATTTCCGGTGTGATTTTTATACCATCACCCTTAGGGATGAGGGTATATATCATTTGATACGACCCAAAAGTGTAACACATAGAAGGAGTGACTTTAGACCCTAGGTTACCTGAACCAAATTCGATTCATGACTTTTTAAGTCGTTTGAGCCATGTCCGTCTGTCTGTCTGTCTGTCCGTCTGATGGCTGTCCGGCTGGTTCGCACGATAACTTTCGAAAGACGCAACCAAATGTATTGAAATTTTGCACGAGTTAATATTTCCCCAAAACTACTTACGGTATTGCAAATGAGCTACATGGCCCCGCCCCTTCTGGTACCTCCCATACAAATACATCATTCCGCCCACTTTAGATATAATATCAATACAATACATAATATTAATACAACCAACGGGATCGTACCCACATTCTGTATTTAGTAAAGATATTACAGGATAAAGTTTTGAAAACAAATTGGAAGTCTAGCCACGCCCCTTCTGGTAGCTCCCATACAAATGTAGCTTTTCGCCCACTTTAGAGATGGAGTAATAATATCAATAAATCCAACGCGATCGTACCCAAATTCTTTATTTAGTAATGCTATAGCCGGATACAGTTTTTGGAGAAAAAAACTGGAAGTCTAGCTACGCCCCATCTGGCACCTCCAATACACATCTGGTACCACCCACTTTAGAAATCGATTAATATTAGTAGTAACCTAACGCGGTCGTGCCCAAATTCTGTATTTAGTAAAGTTCAGGCAGGATAAAGTTTTAGAGAAAAAATCTAGAAGTCTAGACACGCCCCTTCTGGTACCTCCCATACAAATGTATCACTCCGCCCACTTTGGAGATGGAGTAATAATATCAATACACTCAACACGATCGTCCCCAAATTATGTATTTAGTACAGCTATAACAGGATAAAGTTTTGGAGAACAATTTTGAAAGTCTAGACACGCCCCTTCTGGTACCTCCCATACAAATGTACCACATCGCCTACTTTAGAAATTGAGTAATAATATCAATATAATAGATTTTTTTTGTTTTACTGAGGGTGATGGTATATGTAAGTCGGGTTGCCCGACTGAAACTTTCTTACTGGTTAGTACGATTTTCGATAGGTAGTTGTAAATTTAGTGTAAACAAACTATCTAATTTTTTAATTATTTTCCCATATTGTCCTTAACCGAATGTCTTTTATGGTAAAGAATTGAGACACATGGATGTTTACCAACAGTATTTGCCTTTAGGATTAATATATAATTTCATGTTTTACTTGTCAACATTCGGCGCCCTTAACACACTCTCTGCTGTGAAAACCCTAGCTCACAGTACGTTTTTAATCCCCTCGCCCGTAAAAAGCCTTTACCATCTCCAACCACTGAGTTTTGATTATGATGTTGTTGCCTATCTCACACTTGTCACCTTATTGTCACCTTCTACGTTGCTGCTGTTCTTTACGTTTCATCTCATCTCTCAAGTTGTTGTTAATGTTATTTTCAAAAAATCCTCAGCTTGCCACATGCCACACACTTATGATAGCGTGTGTAATAGGGAGGGAAGGAAAGAGAAGACCGAAAGGAATCATCACCATGAAGGTATCGTCAAAAGTGTGTTACAACAACGCCAGCCAGTGTGTATGGGGCAGGCTGATAGTATGGGTAGTTCAGATGGTATGGGGTGGCGGTAAATGTATTACACTCTACATGTATTTTACATTCATTCATACCGGGGGGGAGATGTTATTGTTAAATGTATTTTTGTTTATTGTTTTTATGACATGAGTATGCCAAAGGTTTTTGTCAAAGATTAAAGTGTAATGATGACTTGTATGAGTTTTGTTGCTGGAGTGTATGATATGTGTGAGTATGTATTCGCATTAAAATAAGTTTTGCGCTATAAAACGTAAACTGTTTGTGTAATACATTAATAGTAAAATAGTGTTGTCGTACGATGATGGTTTAGACATTTTGATAAAATAGATTAAAGGAGAATTACAATAGATAGATACTTTAGCGATAAATACACTTAGATATTAATACGAAAGGTCTTTTTTAAACGATATTCAGAGGTTTTTACCCAGTCTCGCAGTCTACTGGAAAAACAGATAATATATATTAGAAATAAAAACCCAAATAAACATTAAATCTACATTCTTATGACTGACACAAAATTTCATTGGTTTTTAAAAGAGACGGTTGCCAAATGCTGTTGGAGTAAATAATTCAAAAATTATTACATTATTTTTGTCGGCCATTTCAATGCAGGTTGATATGAAATGAATAAAGTGTGAAATAGTCTTGTTAATATTTTTTAAATGCTTTTAAATATTTAATATTTTTTAAAAACTTTTAAAAAATATGTAAGAGTTATGTCGTCGGTATCATGCAAAAATGTCTCAAGTCCACTTTTTGCGTTTCCGAGTTATTGATGATTTAAAGTTTCTGTCCGTTTGTGTTATGATACAATAACTACAAAGCTACTTTAAATATACTTTGGGTTTTTTACAGGGCATAGACTTACGGGACAAAAATTTCTCATGTTCTCTTGTTGAGTTATTGAGTTTTTCCATTTTGAACGATACCGACGATATAGTTTCTGCACAACAGTTAGTATTATAATTGGCAATCAAATGTGCTATGTTTTTACAAAAATTCATTATATTATTTAAACAAATTAAAATATAATATTTCAAGTTATGAAGGTGTATTTAGAGCTATTAACTTACTTAAGTGGCCCATTACAACTCGCCACGTCGCCAACCACTTGGTCCTTCTAACGATGTTTGGGTCTCCCTGCTCTGCGCCGTCCTTCAGGTTCGCCTTCAAATACCTTTCTCGTTGGAGCATTTATATCCATCCTGGCAATATGTCCCAGCCATCGTAGTCGTTGCCTTCTGACTCTTTTAGCTACGACGATGTCGTGGTAAAGCTTATACCGTTCATAGTTCATCCGATGGCGAAACTCGCCTTCGACACAGATAGGTCCATAAATTTTTCGGAGTTCTTTTCTCTCGAATACTCCAGGTTTTGTATGTCCGTTGTAGTAAGCACCCATGATTCGGCAGCATACAACAGAACAGGTAAGATAAGCACCTGGTATATCTGTTTCTTAGTATTCCGAGAGAAGGTGGTGTTACTAAAGTGCTGCCGAAGTCCGTAGAAACATCTATTGGCTAGCACTATTCTCCGTTTAATTTCTTGGCTGACATTATTTTTCTTGTTGACGGAAGATCCGAGGTAGGTAAATTCGTCGACTACCTCAAAAAATAATTGTCAACGTTCACGGTGTGTCCCCATCGAGAGGACTCTTTGTCCGTCGAAATCATTATTTTTGTTTTGTCCTTGTTGACCGCTAAACCCAATTTTGCTGACTCCTTTTCTAGTGATGAGAAAACTGCAGTAACATTCCGCAGATTTCGGCCAATGATGTCTATATCATCGGCATAGGCTAGTGGCATGTGGCTCTTGTGGAATATGGTGCCAGACATGTTGACACCAGCCTTTCTCATCACCTTCTCCATAACTATATTAAATAGTGTACAGGACAGGCTATCGCCCTGCCTGAGACCTCTTTCCGTGTTGAATGGTTCAGACTGATCCTTACCAATCTTTACCGAGGATTTGGTGTTGTCTAAGGTACATTTGCAAAGTCGAATCAGCTTTGCAGTAATACCAAACTCAGACATGGTCTCATAAAGCCTATACCTTATCGGAGAGTCGAAGGCAGCTTTCTAGTTGACAAAGAGGTGGTAGGTGTCGATCTGCTTTTCATGAGTTTTTTCCAGGATTTGTAGTAAGGTGGATATTTGATCCGTGGCCGTCGGTGGTGTAATGGGTAGCGTGCGCGCCTGTTATTCATTAGATCGTGGGTTCGAATCCCGGTCAGACCACTTTACATTTCATTCGACGACGGTCACCTTGCTTAGTGCCGGCGACACTATCGAGTATAATTAGCCATGAAAAAGCTTCTCAATTCCGTTCGGAACCGGTGTAAAACTGTAGGTACCAATTAGTGTGTCTTAAAAATAGAAAGCTCACAGCTCATTGATTGCGAGAAGTTCTCCCCTATCCCTCCATGGGATGTAATTGAAAAAAAAAATATATTGAATATTTGATCCGTCGTAGATTTACCAGGTCTAAAGCCCCACTGATATGGTCCAATTAGTTTTTCTACAATTGGCTTTAGACGTTCACACAATATGCTTGAAAGGACCTTGTATGCAATTGGTAATAGGCTTATTCCACGGTAGTTCTTACATTCACTACGATCTCCTTTCTTGTATATGGGACATAACAGACTGAGACTCCAATCCCCGGGCATGCTCTCCTCTAGCCTGATGTTCTCCATGAGCTGATGCATGCTCCAAATAAGCTTCTCCCCGCCTGCCTTTAACAATTCAGCAGGGAGACCAGTTGATTTAAGGCAGAATATTGCCACACGCATCTCGCTCTGGCTCAGAGAGGGACAGTTAATACCATCGTCATGAATTATAGGGGATCTTCTGGAGTTTTGTCAGTATCCAGTAAATTTCTGAAATGATCTCACCATATCTTCAGAACGTTATCAGGGTCTGTCGCTAGCTGGCCATCGCTGTCCTTGCAGGAAGGCAACCTTGTTCCACGCATTCTCCTCCGGAAAAGTCGGGAAATTCGAAAAATCGAAAATTGCTGTTTTGTTTTGTATTCGAATAGATTTTCGAATGGAAAAATAAAAAAATTTTGTTAAAAAACTCGGAAAATTCCGGAAAAGTTCAAAAAAATTTCTTTTTTTTCGACGGAATTTTGCATATTGTTGTATGATTTGATAATTTTGGACGATGTAACAGTGAAAAATTTCGGATAATTATTCCGAAATGACTTTCCAAATGGAAAATAGAAAAATTATAGGTGGAAAACTCGGAAAAAAGTCGAAAGTTTTGGATTATTTCGACGAATTTTTCCATTGTACCGCATGGTTTGATGATTTCAGAGGACGAAAAGGTGAAAAACTCATTGGGATGCTTCAGTTTTGGGAAAATTCTTCGGAAAAGTCTGGAAATTGGAAAAATAGAAAATTGCTTTTTTGTAAGGAATTATATGCAATTGTTAAGGAATCGCTTTTCGAATGGAAAAATAGAAAATTGTTATGGAAAAACTCGGAAAATTCTGGAAAAGCGCAAAAAAATTGATATTTTTATCGACGAAATTTTGCAGTTTTCGAATGATTTGAAGATTTTGAACGATGTAAAGGTGGAAAATTTCGGATAAATGTTGATTGGAGAATTTAACGAGATATTTAATAATAGGATAAAAAATATATAATGATATTCTACGCACGTTTGAAAAATTAAGTCATCCACTTAGATTGCGGGCATTCATTTCATAACGACTTTTTAGTTTTTTAGGGAGAGTTATTTGCTTGCCTAATGCCACCTATTGGACGATCAAACCTTAGATTACGTAACCGTTGTGCAATAATTAGTCAGTCTATACACAGTTCATCCACGCCAAAGTGTATGCTTCAATCTTTGCTATCCTTTTGCTATCGATTCAAATTCGTACATTGTTTGCGATCATCGGCCGGGTTCGACGGATGTCATGTGCGTGCTCATGTGCGACAATCAGCTGTCAACATTGGGAATGCCAGCGCCAAATCGTTCGATGCAATATGCATTCGATCGCGAATTTTTAAGAAAGCAAGACTATAATCGAGACGAACTGACCGAAAGAGTTCGAACAAATGTGCCGCTGTTAAATGCCGAGTACATGAACATGTACGATTCGCTTATGCAGGTTGTTGACGATAAAACTGGAGGCATTTACTTTCTCGATGCTTCCGGTGGGACAGGCAACCCATTTTTTTTACTGATTCTGGGAACAATTCGAGATCTCTAATAACGTTGGCCGCTGCATCCCCTGGCATGACTGCAACATTATTGAAAGGCAGTCGAACTGCAAATTCCGCATTGAAACTGACGATGAATCTTCTCACGGTTGAAAAGCACCTCCCACCGTCTGCTAAATTGGCAACGGCCAAATTTGTGTTGATGTTTCCACTGAATTGATATCGTTCCCTGCAAACTTTTGCGAGTTCACAGCGTCGGAAGAGCAACTCATCACATTGCACAAAATTATAAAAATCTCGATTGGATTAATTAATGGACAGTACTAGCAGCGAAGCATAAGGACATTGATGGCTTGAATTAGATTTTAGAAAGTCAAATCGTTGGAGAACTGCATTCGTACAAATCTGTTTACCGCTTAACCGACGAGGATGATGCGACCAACAATCGACCGAATTTTTCAACTCGATTAATGTGCCGCATTATTTACAGATGAAGGTGGGATCAATAATAATCATATTGCGGAATCTAAATCAACCGAAATTGTGCAACGGTACGCGGTTGTCCGTCAAGAATCTGATAAACAATGTGATTTAATCGACGATCATCGAAAACAAATTCTAACATGAGGGAGTCCTTATCTTACGAATCCGATAATTCCAACTGATCATCCATTCCAATTCCCCGAATTCAATCAATAAATCGCAAGGCCAATCGTTGGAATATGTGAGATAAATCTCGAATTTCCCTGTTTTACGTGCGGTCAGCTGAACGTTGCCTTTTCACGTTTTGGAGAAACGGCTTCGTTGTTTGTTTTTGCGACGGAAAAAAATTTAGTACAGTCGTTTTTAAGTTCTATGCAAAGGAATACGCATAAGTGCCGTATTTGTGTATCACAAATCGTGAACCAATTGAATCTTATGTGGGAGAAGGCGTAATTTATTTCAAATTATTTGCAGAAACGGCATTGACATCACCGACTGTTGAGTGCGAAACCTGGTGAAAGTTTTCGTCCATTCTTGAACGTACTCGTTCAGTGATCACATTATTTCGAGCTGCATTAGGTCTTAAGACAAACAGCCATTTGTTTTTGGAAAACCTGAACTAATATAGGTTCAATTTCAACCTCAGTCATCAACTTTCGTACTTAATTTCCCTTTACACCGCACAAATAAGGTATGGGACAGCTTCTCGCGTTTTTGTGAATTAACACACTTTCTATTTTAAGACTCACAACAAACGGCACCTACTTGTTTTGTCGACGAATGCGAACGTCATTGTTTGAGAAGCTTTTACTAGACATGCTGTTTGACGACAGGATTTTGCGAAGTTGCTGTCGACAACATCGAGGGGGCCGCAAATAAAAGAAATGTAGGCCGTGGGATGATGGTTTGAACACACGACTAGTCATATACTTTTTTTTTCAGCGGCCTCCTTGATGTTATCGACAGCAACTCTGCAGTATCATCTTATTATATTAATAAATCATAACGTTATTTTGGTACCTGTTACCATAATTTTTGTTTTTAGGTGTTTTGAAAACAAGTGCTAACGTAGTAAAACAGTTAGAATTAGGCTTACCCGCAGAATTCCCTCTTGTTTTTAAAAAGAGTTCAGATTCGAACTGAGTATAACTTGATGTGTATCAAATATACAAAAGGTAACTCTTGTTTGCATCCATTTCGAAAAACTATGCATTTTATTTCTAACACTCATAGATACGTAGTTTCATATCAACGTTCAACTGACAAACATTTCTCTGTTATTAACAGTTCTCCTTACGCTTGCCCATATTACCATAGAAAAATAAAATTGTTTGTCAACATGTTGTATAAGCCACAGCAACATGTTTTTAACATTAAGCTACATTTGTTGCCTAAACACACCCACTTTCGTCAACATCGACCAGTTCACACTTTGTCTCTGTTGGTGGATTGTGTTGTCTACGAAGTACACACTTCGGCTTTCGACGAAACTGTATGATTTGTCCCGAGGATTTTCAGGACTATTGAGTTACTGTTAATAAACGAAACAATTTAGTTGTCGTGCAACCACTTAACGTGACGTTAATGTTACTCGTCTGGTATTGGAAAAACGAAATTACCCACATAAAATCTAAATCAAAAGGATATAAAATTTCAAAATGAAATGATTAATAGCCACAAAAGGAAGAAAAAAACAAAATAAATAAATACATATTTATTGAATTTAATAAAACAACAGCGAAAAAATAATAAATATTTGGCATAACAAGATAAAGCCACACAAAAAATGCATGTAAATTAAAGTGAAAACCGTTAAACTAAACAAAGTAGAAGTAAAAAAAAAGAAATCAAAGTGTTTCAATGAAATTTAAAAAGTATTGTTGTTCGGCGGTAAAGATATAAAATTGCATGATAGTGTTAAAAATACAAAAGAAAAGTTGTTGTGAATAATTACCGGTAGTGCTGGGCAAAGCATTTATTTCTTTGGTCTCACTAAGAAGGCAGTGAAACAAGTGCATTTTAATACAATTTCCGTTTCCGTTTCAAACAACTTCCGTTCGCTGGTTTTTGCAGCGTCGTTAATAGTTTAACATTCATTTATCGCTTATGCAGTCGCAGTTGTTGTTGTTGCTGCCGCATACCACATAAATAGTATTGGAGTTGCTGTCGCTGTTTATGTGCACTTGTGTAAGTGTTTAACCCTATAATGCCGCTGTGTGTGAGTGTGTTTATTACTTTTGTCCATCATTGCACCATTCCAAGTGCAACTACTTCGCAAACACAGACACATTCATACGGTAGCTTGCGCTACAACATTACAAAACTATTGTCATCGTAAACACTTTTTATGTGTTTACTGTTCCCTTCTATAGCTGCTGCTGCTGTAGGGGTAAGCGGTATGTTGTAACTACGTGTTAGTTTTACGAGTTGAACATGGTGCCAACACCCGGTGCAGCACTCTCTCTCTCTTAAATTCGTTTATGTTTTCGCAAGGACTCTTATGACTCTATTACAGTTCAGTAGGCAATAATGAATATCTTTGCAACTAATTTAGTGCTGCACTTATTTGAGACCTTTTTAAATGGCGTACACTGGCATACGCAATAGTTATTGCATTGGCGAGAAGGGTTGAGGGGTGGTGTATAACAATTTATGTTGGATCATGAATACTCATCTTTACTATTTGTGTATTGTAAATCATTGAACTACATTAGATTAGTAATTGTCAATGTTATGCCATGGATTGTGTAGGAAAGAATTTTCTTTCTTTGCACAGAAAGAGGACGTAAGTTTAACGTTAGATACGATCATCCAAAAAATTGCTTAAAGATTGACAGTGGCAAAATAGTTGTTTGGCCGACAAAATCTTATAGCATCTTTGAAGGAATTAAACTGCTTACAAATGCATATAATATTTTTCAAGGGAAAGACATTTCAAAGTTGCACACAAGTAAGGCGGACTATTGAAGTTTACCCGAATCAATATAAAGTCATGTTCGCTTACTTCCTTCTTTATGAGGAACTTGTAGATGATTTAAGATGATTTAAGTTTCGCGAATTGATGATTGATTTTTAAATAAATTTGAAAAATTTGGTAGTACTGTTCAAGGCTGAACCTATTCTTGAAGACTTGCCAGAGTATACTTGTTTTCGTTTGACAGCTAAACCTTTCGTGAGTTCTATCTAACACTATCTTACTCTAGCTGGCCCGCAGACTCTAACCTGCATTGATAATGATGAAAAAAGGTTTCACACAGATTCCTTTGGCTTTGGAAATGTTCCAGTTGTATAAGTATTTATTAGTTACTATAGCATTAGTATGAAGTTAGTAGACTGTCACGATTGTAGTACTTTATTTTTACATATGATAATAAATATCGACTTCGTGTAGGTGTCTCCAGACTCTCGCTTGCATTCGGCTACAGTTATATAATGTCAAATATCTACTTGATACTGGGGGTGCCACGCCCATAACATAGTTTTATCACATACGCTGTCTACATTTTCCAGATACCTGTTTGCAAATATTTATTTTTAAAGTTGGTTTACAGTTTTAGACTGGTAGAGCTTATAGAGACAAAACAAACACGGAAGGTACACTGGGTTGGTATTTTTGCCAAGAACAATTTCTATGCGAAGACAAGAGCTTGGGTAGTCGCTCGGAGTTGCGCGCGTACACACATTTCGGAGATTCATACTTGTATATTAAAATATATTATAATCGAAACTTTATTATCGAAACGATTTAATAAAAACATTCACTAAATTCACAACATTGCATCTATTCGTTCAAATTTTCTATGCGAAGACAAGAGCTTGGGTAGTCGCTCGGAGTTGCGCGTGTACACACATTTCGGAGATTCATACTTGTATATTAAAATATATTATAATCGAAACTTTATTATCGAAACGATTTAATAAAAACATTCACTAAATTCACAACATTGCATCTATTCGTTCAAATTTTCATTATAATTTCACCAAAGCGCCACCTACCGGGTCCATTTGTACATTCTTAATTTCAGTTAAATTGGTATATGCATTCAAACTTTCGAGATAAATCCACCCTAACGTCACCTGGAGTATATTTTTTTAAACAATCCCCTAAAAATTGAAGTCGAATGAAGAAAAAATCAGCCAAATCGCTCCAGCCGTCCTCCAGTGATGGGTTTATATATTTTTTTATATATATATAGACTAGCTTTTCCGGCTCGCGCTGCTTCACCCGTACTTACAATGAACTTTTTTATGACTAAGCAATACAGGTAAAATGCAAACGCTTCATAAGACGAACGAACACTCCATTTATGAGATTGTAGCATTATCCAATTGGCCTGAGTGATTGTACGGTTTTAGTCCTTTTATATACCTAACAGTGCGAATTTAAAAAAAAAACAATATTCTTATTGCACAACAAAAATGGACTGGTACCACCCTATGCCCATATACGATCATAGCTTTAGCTTTGTGGACTGGGTGATGTTATCCCTATTCTGCTATTTTGCCTCTAAATGTTCGAAATTCTAAAAACCCCATCTGGCGGCTCTGTAATTTTATAGGGAGCAATTCTATATATACATTTTCGTAACTCTACCTTTAGGTATTTGATCTGGGTGATATCATCAGTTTTACCCCTCTTAAGGTATTTTTACATTATAAGAAGAACAATTTCAAATAATTACTTCACGTCGCACTACTAAAATATTCCCTTAAATTTAGCTTCGTTCTAATTCAATAGGGAGCAATCATGATAACATCATTAGCCGTTTGGTCTGAGCGATAGTAACATTTTTATCTCTTTTTGATTTTTGTACCCAGAAATATCGGATTTAAAAAGAACACAAATCCAATTTAATATGGAGCATTTCCATATCAATTTTCGCGATTATCTTGGTCTGGGTGATGGAATAACTTTTATCGCTTATTGGTAATTTTTTTACCCCTAAAAGTATGAATTTCCAAAAATCCATTTTTAGCTGACGTTTACTCGTAAAAGGGGAATCACTAACCCTCTATTAGTATGACCGACATACAAATTTTTCCAAAAGGGGCGTAGCACGGCCCATTTCCAAGCGAGATGTAATCCCCATGTACGTTTTATATATGAAGCAAACCTCATCATCATACCTTATATGGCTTATAAAATATGATCGATTGAAATTTTGGTTTGTATGGGCGGTGTCACGCCCCTTTTTTCTAATTATATTTTCTTGTAGCCTATGGTAGAGGCCCTACGGACAGTACTACACAGTGAAATTGCAATCGGTCCATTTATTTCGCCGAGATAACGATTTTTCCAAAAGAGGCGCGATACCGCCCATTTTCCAGCGAGACGCAATCCTGCTTGTACCTGTAACATATATACCAAATATCGTCTTCATACCTCTAAGGGCTCGTGAGATGTGATCAATTGAAATTTCGGTTTGTGTGGGCGGTGCCACGCCCCACTATCTAACTATGTTTTTATATAGCCTTTGATAAAGGCCCTATGGACAGTACCAAACAAAAAATATAATTGTAATCGGTCCATTTATTTGGCCCATATAGCAATTTTCAAAAAGGGGCGTGGCATTGCTCACTTTCCACCAACCAAGTAATTTTTCATATACGACCGATATACGTACCAAATCTCGACTTCGTTTCTATAATGGTTTAAAAGATATAGACATTTAAAAATTCTAGTTGTATGGGCGGTACCACGCCTATTTTAAATCCCGTCTTAGTGCGCTTCAACGTCATAAAAGGAACCTTCATTCCAAATTTTACGGTTCCAGCATTAGCCGTTTGGGCTGGGGAGTGATCAGTCAGTAACCCAAGCCTTTTATATATATAGATTGTATGAAATTCCACATCGATAGTTAGACGTTCAAAATTTCATTCAAAATACAAAATAACAAAAATTTTTAACGATGTTGGTGTGTAAAATGTGGAATATCTTGGATATTAATCATTTTGGTGTCATTAGAAAGTAGACTCAATATGTATTCGGATACGGAGATTAAAATCTAGAGTCATAAATCTTTGATATATTTAATGTCAAAAGTTGGTTTTTAACGCGCGATCTCTCGGTCACGGATAGTGATATTGAAAATTGACTTGATATATGCTAAATTGTAGAAATATACGGTGGTCCGAAATAACCTAGTTGTTAATACAATTTCAATATTTTTTATTAATTTTTTTCAAAAATACTTTTCTATCAAATATCTCGATATCTATAAGAGATATGATAAGTGCCAACATATACATTTATAGGTCGTCACTTCGTCTGTTCAACGGCATAGTTCATCATAGTTCATCTATCTAAAACAGAAAAATATTTAGCGGCGATAAACAGATTTGAACACAAAATCGACATTTGACCTATTTGCGTCATACTCGATGCGAAATTTCGCTCAATCTATATATATAAAAGTGAACATTTGTTTCTACCTACGACCGCTATAGACTTTAAAACTATCCAACCGATGTGCAACAAACCGGTTTCATTAGAAAGACAATCTTCTGAGAATGGTTATAGGCTATATAAAAATTGCATTAGACACATTTGGTCCATTTATTGCGCAAAATTTTCGATTTTTTCCCATAAAAAAATTTTTAAATTGTGAAAATTTAAATATTGACGTTTGATACATTTATGTACATACAATTAAAATTGAGTTTGTGTGAAGCTTACACGTTGCAACAGCATACGAGTACAACCGCTATTCTTGAGGTGTGGTCCTTAACAAAATTACCAAAACATTAACAAAAAATACAATATCTAGCGTAATAGTACAACAATTGATTTTAAAATAGATGTGGATAAAATATGATGTGGTCAAAAACTTTCGGGATTAGATTTTTAGGTGTGGGCCCGCCGCTAGAACTTTGTAAAAGTGGGAAATCTAAAGTACTAGATCAGTAGGCGTGACCCGCCTATTGGACGTAATATGTTATAGTGCGATAACTAAAGAACTTTTTTTGCGAATGGTCATGAAATTTAGTGTGGATTCAATTAAGATCAGTATACGTATTCTAAAGAAAGAGCGCGGGAAATATTGTGTGGGATAGACAACAATATGCGTGATCAGGCTAAAAATGGATGGCCCTTCCCAATTATGTCTTCCAAACGCAATAGCTGGAGGACTATATCACCATTCGTCTTGATTTTTGGTAGGGAATTATTTGTGACCAGTGGTGCATGCGACCGAGATCTACGACATCGAATACTCACAGAAATTATGCAATTGTGAATGAGTGTGGTAGATTTTATTGCCATGATGCATCGGTTTTGGTATCGTTAATTTTGGCAAAAGTTTGATCTCAAAACGTATCGCGTTGTATTGCGCAACTCTTTTGGACGTTGCAGAATAGCGCAATATTCATATGTAATTATCAAGATAAAAAAAGTTGCAAACATGTAAAATCATAGTGAGGGATGATCGTTACAACACCTTGATCGCGCATTACAGGATTCAAGAAGCGATACATAATTGAGTTATTCTTTTGAAATTGATTTAACCAGAAAATATAAGTGAACCGGTGTATTGGTACTATGTATTCCAATAATAGCCACGGATTTGCCGTTTGATTGCAAATGCTTACAGTCTCAAGTTCGGTTAGAATTTGCGATGAAAATCAATAAAGCTGAAGGGCAGTTATTCAAGTTTGCGGCTGGAATTTCGAAAATCAATTTTTATTTCGCATGAACAGCTTAATGTTGCAATTTCACGTGTAGAAAGGCCCACTGACTCCCATACACGTTGTATTATCAGAAGCATTGCATTAAATTTCTGTCATTAAAAAAATATTATCCTATAATATACCTTATATTTTTTGTTAAATTTCGATGTCAAAAGATCAAAAGAAACTAACGCATCCCGAGGATTTATTCCACTCAAAAAAGTAACATTTAAGTCAATACTTTTTTAGGCAGGACGAAGTCTGGCGGGTGAGCTAGTATATTCATAATATTGTAAATAACAAACATCAACATCGTAACTAATACCAATTTTTTTTACCGAAATTCCTAAAAATCCCATATAAGCAATGGAAAAAATAATAATTTTTAAAAATAGGTCAGGTACCAGAAGGGGCCGGCCGATTTGGTCCATAACTAACCCTGAGTCAAACTTTTATAACCGAGCGTCTAACATAAAATCTAATTTTATTCAGTGTACTTATAAAAATGGTATGCATGTAAAACTTCTGAATTCGGTCATTTGTATTGAAGGTACTAGAAGGGGTGTTTTCTGTTTCTGTTTTGTACAGATTTGTCTACTATTACAAGATAATTAAACTGACCTAATTAAAATATCCTCCAATACTCCGGGTTGCTGTTATGGGAGAAATGTTAATATGTAATTTTAAGGTACCAGAGGAGGTAGTCCTATATTGCTCGAATCCATGCCTAAATCAGCCTTTGCTTAAGGTTTTCTTGAGCAAAATTTTACTGAATTCATTGTACTTACTAGGAAAGGCGGCACGAGAAGGGGTGTGGCAAATGTTTCTGTTTCTTTTTTGGGTTATTAAACTGACAAAGTTATAGGCGAAGTATAAATTTTTCAAAAATAGGTCGTTCTGTATGGGATGTACCAGAAGGAGTGGCGCTGTTCTCCCAATTTTTTAATTCCATTTAGAAAACTATTAACGCTGGTAAATTTTCATAACGATCAGTGAAATTCGATTCAATTATCGTGCCCAGCTAGCCGGACGGACGGACGGATATGGCTTAATTGTCTTAAAAAGTCCTGAAACGAATTTGGTCTTAGAAACTAGGAGAGGAGTTGAGCCTCTTCTCCTTTAAAGCGTTGCATTGCACTCTCAGATCCATTATTTCCTAAAATGCGTTTGAGGTTTGAACTATATCGTATTATGCTCTACAGTGTTTCCAAAGCACAGTCGGTGGGTAAACATTAAGGCGGGTCGATTTTTTTTCGCAAAAATTGTATACCATGCTTCTTCAAGCTTTCCAGCGCGAGCGAGGAAATGATTTTAGATATATAATTTCTTGGTGAAATTTTCTTAGAATTCATCGTAGATTCCGATTCTGGTATACGATTAGCAAGTTTTTTTTCGACCCGAACAAATTGACCCGCCCTAGTAAACATGCATACATACATCCTATCTTATGTATAAAAATGAATTGTTGTTTTTTGAGAACGCATGGACCGATTCGACTAATTTTTTGTCACAATGTTCGTAATATATAATTTGGCCACGCCCATTTCTACGCCCACTTTTTTACTATATCTAAAAACTGTATTTAAGCCCTTAAGATATAAAATTTGGTACACAGGCAGAACTCGGCGTACTGGTTGAAATTTGCAGACGAAATTTGTATTTCCAATCAGTGGGTGAAGGAGGAGTGGCAAAACAGCATTTTATTCCTAGAAAGACAAAACTTGATATGTATATGTATATTACTCGGTACAACAATTACAACATTTCGACAAAGGAGTGGAGTGGGCGCTTAAACTGCATTTTAGGCCTAGACCTACATTGATACCATTTAAAATAGTTTGTAGGTTAAGAGCGATACAATTTGATATGCAGATAATACGTATCAGAACAGATATACAAATGTAGATGAAATGTTTTTTTTTCTTTTACGATTTTTTTTAAACCGCATTTGAAACAACAATTCTACATTTATTCGTATGAAGGCGAACATTTCATTTCGAACAGTGAGCAGATCGGATAATATTTAATACCCATATACATACACTCGGCAATATAGACAGGAATATACAGACAAAATATTTTATTTCTATACGTGGGCGGAAGGGGCATGGGAAAAGTGTTTTAGCGCTAGATCAGTTTTTTATGCATTTATATACACAGATAGCGCTGCAACTCGGCGCTGCAACGAACATTTTATTTTCACTCGATAGGGGAAGTGCGAAAACTGTGTTTTTGGGTAATATTTTTATGCAAATATTACTCGGCGGGATAGATATTTGCAGACAGATTTCTAATTTCGGTAAGTGAGCGAAGGATGCTTGAGGAAAGTAAGCAAGCCCAATATCAGGTTTTAGGAAACGTTTCCAAAGTATGTTTAAAAGTAGAATATGGCAGCACTTACACCTGTTGGGCAATTCCCTTAAATATGTTATATGAAGTCAATTATGCAAAAGCGAAGCATTGCCGGGGCCACTAGTAGTTTTATAAGTTATGATTTTGTACCATTTGATACATTTGAGATGACTAAAACAAACCAGTTGAGACCATCTCTGCTGTACAAATACCTAATTAGACTAGCAAGGTTTACTAGATTATTCAACACGATTGTCTTGTACGCCAAATAGTTTTGATTTACGCTACCTTTAACAAATTCTTATTACAAACTGCATACGTTCTATTGTTGCATTCGATCCTAGTATTAATATTATACCTAACTAGCTGACCCGGCAAACGTTGTTCTGCCAAACAACTTTGCACCCTGCAAACTTCACCCCGCTCCTAAGGTAACGCCTTCATATAATAGTAAAACACAGATACTTCAAGTCTTAATCTGATTTACTTGAATTTAATCGAAATCTGTGTAGAGCGATCTGATATACAAAGTTTTTCAATGAAGACTGTTTGCCAACACGCAAACAGACAACGCACAGCTGACTGTGTAAAAAGCAGGGAAATTCGAGGTTGATTTCACATATTTCCAACGATTAGCCTTACAATTTATTGATTGTCATCGCAAATACCAATCGAATGGGGAATTGAATTCGCTTGAATTGGCAGGAAAGATCGGAGGAAGATTCGAGGGATAAGGACTTCCTCTCCTTTGAATTTGCCCTTGATGATCGTCGCTTCAATTACAATTTCGGATGAGTCAGATTCCGCAAAATGATCCTGATCGATCTCACCTTCAGCTGCAAATTATGCTTCGAAGTTTCAGGCACATCTAGAGAGTTCAAAGATTCTGTCGAATAGTTAGTCGTCTCATTCTCGTTAAATCACCTCGAAAATTATTCATCGTTCGGCCATCTACCTCCAAAGCTCGTTTGTGCGCCATCGTGCATTCATTCCAAATAATGAATTAGCATTCTCGCAACAAACAAGCAGAATGTGCAGTTCGACCGCCTTTCAACAATATGGAAGCATTACAGAGGATGCAACAGCTAACTCAATTGCGATCTTGATCGAATTGTTGCCAGAATCAAAGAAATTACGAATGTCTTGCCTATACCACCGGGATCATCGAGAAAGTAAATGCCTCCCGTCCCACTGTCAACAACCTTCATCAGCAAATCGTACACGTTCGTTTGCTCGACAATTAAGGGCGGCACAGTTGTTCGGACTCTTTCAGTCAGCTCAACTCGATCAAAGTCTTGATCTTGTTGAAACCAATAAAATTGAGACGCTCTGTTTTGACCTTGACTTTCATGTCAAAGCAGTACTGTTGAAATAAACGGCGATATCTTAACAGATGATTGTCAACATCTTGTGAGCTATCCATTTGATTTGTTTTTTCTCCTGAAATACTAATTCGAACTCAAAGGGATAATGATAAAGAACCGATGACTTGTAAACAAACCTTTCGTTCTATTGACCAGAACATCAACGGGTATTGAAGGGAATCATATGACTGATGAGTCTCGTACACGTGCCTAACTTGTCCACCATCCCGAAGCTTGAGAATAATATCGCGTGATTACACATTTTCCCCAACAATCACAACTGCGACATCATTTATAGTGGGAGCATTGAATTGTCTTACATGACATCCAGAGGGTATTTTGTCTGATCTGATAATGATTTTGTGGACGTCATAATGCATAATGCTTATGCAGAAGATTTTGAAATTGTTCGACCATTTCGCGTTTAATCTTTTAACATAATAAATTTCACAAAATTCCGAAATTTTTTAAGCATCATAACGAATTTTCCTTCTTTAAGTCGTCTAAAATAATCTAATCAAGCGATACAATGAACAATTTCGCCGAAAAAATCCAAAATTTTCGAGTTCTTTCCGAAATTTTCCGAGTTTTTCACCAAAAATTTTTCTATTTTTCCATTCGAAAAGTCATTTCGGAATGATTATCCGAAACTTTTTACATTTACATCATTCAAGAAAAAAAAACACAATAAAATGTAAAATTTCGTCGAAAAAAAAATTTAAATTATTGTAATTTTTCCATAAATTTCCAAACAACATTTTCTATTTTTCCAACCGAAAAGCCACAACGGAACAATTACACACAAAATGTAATACGAAATTCAATTCGCTGTGCAAAATATTTCCGTAAAAAATCCAAATTTCTATTCTCCGAGTTTCCCACCTAAAATTTATTAATTTTTCTATTCTTAGTCATTTCGGAATAATTATCCGAAATTTTTCGCAAGTTACATCGTTCAAAACTATCAAATCGTACGACAAAAAGCAAAATTTCGTCGAAAAATAGTATTCAAATTTTTTTAATTTTTCCGAATTTTTCAACAAAATTATTTTATTTTTCCATTCGAAAAATCATTCGTAACAATTGCACACAAAATTCCATACAAAAAAAGCAATTATCGGTTTTTGCAATTTTCCGGCAATTTTCCGGCATAAACCTTCTCCTAGCAATTGCGAACAACTGAAAAAAAATTTCAGCAAAATCGGTCCAGCCGTTCTCAATTGATGAATTACTATACATTTTTGCCACCATTTTTATATATATAGATAATATTAATATTATACCTAAAAATCCCTTCCCTTACATTCATATATTTTTCGTACGGCTTAATACATTTCATAGCAGCGTGCAAACATATTGCTTCACATCCGAATGCTTTTAAGCAAAGCAACATTAAATGTTGCAAATATTATAAACATATATCTTATGAACGGTGAAATTTGTAAAGTTTCTTTCCTATGCACTTTAAATCATCCATCGGATACTGCAGTTCTCTGCGGGTCCAAAAACCCCTTCGTTTGTTTCGTACGCGTGTGTGTGTGTATTTGAGTGAAGTTTTCTGAAATTGCTTTCGTATTTCACAGATAATGTGCCACAAAGAAAAGCGGAAACTTTACCTATAGTCTTCATCGTGTTTCAGTCATCCTGTATGTGTTTCCGTTCTCTTTCGTATTGTGCTTTTGCCTTTCTTTTTTTTGTTGCGAATAATGTTATTTTAACGTTTATACCTTTATCGTCTTTGTTTAAGTTCATGTTTCTGTTGCCTCGTTGTTTCATTTTCCAAAAAGCTGGGCAACAAGCAACAAGACGAAAAAGACGCGATGGCATGGCACTGAGTTCGCCTTTGTTCTGGGTTGCGTGGAACACGGCATCAACGAAAAAAGTGAAATGTAAAACCTTTTCATTCATTTTTTAAAGATTTTTGCGCTCGTTTTTTGCTCCTGAGCTGAGGAAGAAATAACACAAAACTGCAACTAAAAGTTTCTTGGGAAGAAAGAATTATTTTAACGCTGCACTCTTTGCACACCGACATGAGCAGAAGTAGAATCATTCGAAGCTGCAGGAGTCACTAGACGAAAACAAAGCCGTATATGCAGTGAAACTGATACCTAGAGGCCCTCTCTACGATTTAGACAGATAACTAATTGGGTGGAGGCGTCCGCGTCTATTGTGCCATGAGTTTGCTGTTGAAACGTTTAGGCGGTGATGCCATCAAATGTTTGATGGCAAATTAATTCTTTATCTTAAACAAAATGGGCGAAAACAATTTGGGATAAATAAATTTGCCAGATAATGAGAAGTCAATGCAGCAATTAGACAGAGCTATCGCAGAGAAAAATTGCCATGAAGGTAAGCCACAGTTTTAATGTGATGTTTTAAGTTGTGTTGAAGATGTGATAAACGATGTTTTAAAAGACCCGATTTTCTGGATATGATTTTGAAAAACTCTGTTCAGACATTTTGAAAAACACTCTTTACACCACTGATATCTCGAGAACTGATGGAGATATTGATACATGAACACAAACTAGTACAGAAATGATGAACTGACTGATAAATACATTCACCCTATATGTGATATTGCTTAACTAAAGAGTTATTAAAAATTACTGATTTCTAAATGAAATTATATGTTACTAGTAGGCCCGGCAATGCTTCGCTATTGCATATTTGACAAAATTAAAAATATTAACTGCATTCAATATATTTCACTAATTTTCCTCACAGTTATAAGTCCTGCCATATTCGACTTTGGAACATACTTTGGGAAAGCTTCCAAAGCACTATAACAATATGTTGGGCCTACTTACTTTTCTCTGTACAAATATTATATTACCTTCGCACGTCGCCTTTCCCCGCCGAGTATCTATATTCCAGGGTATATATGTGTATCACATATTATCCTGTCCACTATTCAAAAATAAAATGTTCGCCCACATATGAATAGTTGTAAGCTCGGTGTATAAAATTTTATTTCACTATGGTTATATAAACAGTTTGGGCACATAAAACCTACCAACTGATCAGAAAAAAACGAACGTATTATCTGCATATCAAATGTTCTCGCTGTAAGCCTACAAAATTTTTTGTCACGCCTCCATTAGAAAATTAAAATTTCGTCTACATGTTCATATCTGTTGTGCGGAGTGCTATATTTGTACCAAATTTCATATCTCTGGGGGTAAAAAAAAATATTTTCACCACGCCCATTCTGTAAAATTAACCTGTAATGCCGAGTTATATCTGTACACTCGTAACAAATTGAATCAATCCAGTCCCAAAACACAGTTTAACCACTGATCGAAAATTTATAATTGCTGTACCGAGTTATATCTATATATAAAGTTTTATCTCACTAGGTTCAAAATACAAATAAAACTTTCTCTGCAAATTTGTAATTGTAGTGCCAAGTGCTATATGTGTATCAAATGTTATCTATTTAGGGCTAAAATACAGTTTTGCCATGCCCCTCCACTGCTGATTGAAAATAAATAATTGGTCAGCAAATGTCCCTCAAGGGTTAAATACAAATTGGCCACGTTAATTATCGAAAACTAATATTTTGTTTACATACTCATATTCGTCTTGTCAAGTACTATCTGGGTGTCAAATTGCATCTCTCTAGCTCCAAAATAAAGTTTAGCCAAGCCCAATCCGCCCTTAGGTTCAGAAATATTATAGAATATATAATTTCCATACAGTATACTAACTGCCTACCAAATTTCATTGAAATCGGTTCAGCCGTTTAGGCGTGATTGAGCCACAAACAGACAAACATTCACTTTTATAACATTAATAGGGATAATTTGAGACTTAAACAGTCTTGTGCAAAATTTGACTAACTTCAGTGGACTTACAAAAAATATATACTTGCATAACTATGATGAGGTTGGTTTCGGTTATTTGTATGGGAGATACCAAAAAGGGTGTGGCAAACGTTTCGATTTTCTGAGGTCCTGCCCAATTTTATAAGATAATCACACTGACCAAATTCGAATATCCTTCAGTTTTATGTCCTAAAGTTATGAAAGAAATATTAGTTTTCCAAAAACAGGTAATTTTGTATGAGAGGTACCAGAAGGAATTGTCCGATGTGGTCTTTATTCATCCTTGAGTAATATTTTGAAAAGAGTACTTCGTAAGGGGTGTGGCAAAGGTTTCGATTTTATGAGGATATGTTTACTATAGCAAGACATTTGAACTCACTATTCAAGTATCCTAAAGTTGCCCGTTTGGAAGTTGTGGACGAAATATTAATTTTCCAAAAATAGGTAATCTTGCATGGGAGGAACGAGAAAGGATCTGCCGATGTAGTCTATTTTCATACCCTGTCAAATTGACCTAAGTGTGGTAAAAAAACCTAATTTCCCGTAACACCCCATGAATGAGGTATGGGATAGCTTCACGCGTTGTTGTGAATTAACTCGCTTTCTATTTAAGATTCACAACAAAGGACACCTAAATTTTCATCGACGAATGTGAACTTCACTGTTTGAGAAGCTTTTACTAGACATGCCGATTGACTCGACACTTATACTGCGAAGTTGCTGTCGACAACATCGAGGGGCCCGGCAATAAAAGAAAAATGTAGATGACTGGAGGCGGCAATCAAACCCGGGATCTTCCGCATGTCAGTCGCGTGTTCTAACCACTATGTCACTGCCGGTCAGTGTATATAGAGGAGGTGCCGTTATGTAAATCTTAAAATAAAAAGCGTGTTAATTCACAATCACGCGAGAAGCTATCTCATAACTCATTCATGAAGAGCAAAGGAAAGTTCGGTTTTTTTTTACTTTATTTTGGAATATATTAATACTGATAAATTTTCGTAAGGATCAGTTAAGGTTTACTCGTGTTACCCTGCCTATTAGCTATCCAGCCACCCGTCCGACCAACCAGACAGACAGACATGGCTCAATCATCTTAAAAAGTCCTAAAACGATTTTGATCCTAAGCTACTGGAGGTTTAACACGTCTCCTTTAATGCAGTATAATACACTCATCCCAGTACAACACATGATTTTGTGATTCAACTCTGCTCGTGAAAGTAGCCCCAAAAATAAGATCTTCTGCATCATTCGTGTTGTCAAGTTAGCTGCCTTAATAACACAGTGATACAAATGTGAAGGAAAAAAATATACAGGGGTTCTCATGTAGCACTCCATAGAGTACAGAGATACTTAAAGTTTTTCTCGGTCGCTTCGTTAAGTAATACTTTTTTTTAGCAAATTGAGTGAAATGACGATATTCCTAAAAATACAAGTTCCAAAAATCATAAGTCTTCTCTTTGTAAACCGATTTATAAAGGCTTACATTTGTTTTAAAGCTATTTTCATTCATTCATTTTTAATTTGTGTAAGCTTTTGAAAAACTGTTTACAAAGAGAAGACTTATGATTTTTGGAACTTGTAGTTTTAGGAATATCGCCATATCACAAAATTTGCTATAAAAACATTACTTAACGAAGTGATCGAGAAGAACTATAAGTATCACTGTACTCTATGGACTCCAGTCTTACAGAATTGCTATATGAGAACCCCTGTATATTTTGTGTGTATCACAGTGTAATTTAATGACCATACGAATTTTTTTGCTTAAGATCAATTTTTGCACGTTTTCTATATTTTAACACTGTTATACCTCTTCTTAATCTGTTTTTATTTTAAGATGCATAAATTGGCCTAGTAATTGTGGATTAAAAGTTTTTGTGTCGCAATTAGCTATTTATTAAGGTCATAGCTAATTATGTGACGATATGTTGTTTACCCATGCCAGAGCGTATGTGTATGAAGGCGAGTATATTTTAGTTTTTTTGTTATTTTTTAAGAAAAAACCGAAATCACGTTTTCATTCTTATAAAGACAACACTAAGTGCTCTCATCACAAAATAAGTTCAAAAATCTCAAACATAAGCAGAAAATTAAATATCTTTAAGAGAAAACCCTGTGCTCATGTCCTTAGACCTATAGGTTAATGGTAAAAACTGGTAATTTTTGCAATTTTAAGGTACTAGATGCACTTTTTTCGGTTAGTTTTGCTCCGCATTTTTTCCTCCTAATCAATATCTATAACTTTGCTTCAGAGACAAAAAAATTTATTCCGTACGGTATACCGAGATATAATCGTGTTAGAATAAAGAAAAGCACTTAAAATACACCTTGTGCAAAAAAATTCGTATGGCTATAAAATTATTAATTCAGTCAACTTGATAAAATGAATGATGCAGAATTTCTTTTTTTTTTGGTGCTATTTCACGTGCAATTCTCAGAATTGAATTGAGTCCCAAAACTGGGGAAGGCAAGGGTATAAAAATGTAATTGTGAATATTTCTTTTTTAAATCTATAAACTTAACTTAATTTCCCTTTGCACCCCATGAGTGAGGTATGGGATAGCTTCTCGCGTTGTTGTGAATTAACACGCTTTTTATTTTTAGATTCACAACTAACGGCACCTACTTATTTATCGACGAATGCGAACGTCACTGTTTTGAGAAGCTCTTACTAGACACGACGATTGAATCGACGCTTAATACTGCGAAGTTGCTGTCAAACAACATTTGAGGGGAGCCGACAATGAAAGAAAATTGTATTTATTTTATTTCTTTTAAGATGACTGGAGCCAGGTTTGAACCTGCGATCTCCCGCATGGTAGTCGCGTGTTCTAACCACTATGCCACGGCCGGTCCCCTTTTAAATCTATACTTCTACATTAAATATTGCCATCTCAATAAGAGGTATTGTAAGTGCAAACACAAGCTTTTAATGGTCTACAATATTCAACGGCTATAAACTGATTAGAAATAAATTGCTCTAATGGCTCTGTGGTTTTCACAAACTGTTGATTTTGAGTTAATGAGGGCAATTTGCATTACTTTTGACATTCTGTCTAAGTGTGTTATTACTTTCCTATAAGAATGTACTGTTACAAAACTTTTTATGCTAAAAACCACATAACTTCAACGTATAGTATTTTGTATGTCTGGTCGACTTTAACATGAATCGGTATACCAAATCACCCTTAAGATTACCCGCATCCCCACAAAATCCCGACTTCCTGTTAAAAATTTGGGTTTCCGTTACTTTACTCACTTGAAGCCTTTTGACTCAATCAATTGTTAACCGAGTTCTGATTTAATAACGGTTTAGGAAAGAAGAATCTTAGAGCTTTCTAACCATGTATATATTCATGTAGATAACTTAACATACCTGTTTGTTTTTACCTTGAAACCGAAAAGTTTTTGGATTTTTCACACTATTTGGAAGTATGAACAAGTTTTTATTTATGAGGATACCTTAATGTTTATTATTTTATTCAGAAGGTGCACAACTTCACTATTTTTGGTCGTAAAGTGATTAAGTTATTCAAGTTTTACGACGACAGCAATTTTAATTTCGTATTTTTTACTCTCCTGAAAAAAAACGGAATTTGGGAGATAAGCGATAGCTTGTGAAAACCACAGAGCTATCGACGCAAAAATTCATACAATATTTGCGTAATGTTGTCAATAACAAAATCAATGTAAAATGTAAATATAAAATTTTTTTAATCAATACAATAAACGTATTCGAAAATTTGATAAATCTTTTCCTTTTAGTGTATGTACAATGCTCTTATGTTGATCCATAGCAAATACATTTATATGTGCCATACCGTATTGCAATTTGTGCCGGCAACATCTTAGTGTTACATTATACACTGTCACATACATAACCCTTAGCAACGTTAAGTCTTTTCACAGAGTTAACATAATATTTGCTCTTTTCCGTTGCTATCTATCCAGGGCCCTTCCTTCATTGCCTTTACTACGTCCGTGTAGGAAATGCAACGTTTAGTTGGGCTTTAATATTTTAAACGCGGGAATATGTTGTACCATTAGTGATTTATGCATTATTAACATTATAAAATGATTTATTAACCGAAAGAGAGAATAGAGTCGTTTCCTCCATTATAACCCATTAAATATCTTATACAGTTCCATTTAGGTTTAAAATGTTAACTAAGCAGATATTAATGTGTTATTGGTAGACAAAGAAAGGTTTTAATATAAAAATTATTAGCAAATAAAAGAAATGTTTAAAATATACTGTATATAACCACATCTAACATATATATATATACAAATAAAGAGAAAGGTTCCACCGATTTCTACCATAATTTCAGGGAATGTCGGGGATGGTCTGTAGATGGTTTTTGTGAAATGTTCACAAAAAGATAATGGTACGTTTATTATCTAATAAATACAAATCTCTTGTCACGGTGTTTGTCGCAGCAATTATCGTAAACGGCTCGGAAAATCTTTATGTAATTTCGTAGCTATAGTTGATAGGTATAAGAACAGGTATTTTCATACCGCTAGGAGGCGCTGGGGTAGATTTATATCGAAAATATTAATGGAGGGACCAATTTAATTGAAATTCAGAATGTATGGTTGTTTGACCATGAGAAAAAAAACGTATGTACAAATGGACCCGAAAGGTGTCGCTGGTGTGGATTTATATGGGTATTTCCTGGCGTTGAGGACGCACGTTTTTTTTCTATTTTGTAGTTTTCTGGAAAAGTTGAAATATTTTGAAGATTATGTTCAAATTAAAAAATGTAGACTTTGGACAGTACTATAATGTTCTTTGAATGAAACTTTACTTAAAATGTTGTATTCAAAATTATGACTTACACAAAGTGCGTTCCGGACATACACAATTTTCCACAGCAACTTAAAGTGTCTATCAAAGTGTGTGAAATTTAGCGAAATTTCTTATGTGATCAGTATATTCTTTTTTGTAAAATAAAAAAGGACATGGTGTTATATAAACAACTTACTATAAATTTAAAATACTTTTACCTTATATGCTACTTCAATCTAAATGTGCGTTGCGGACATTTTTCTATGGATAACACAGAGCAACAAAAAAATCAATACCTGGGAAATTATACTGTTTTGCTAGTAGGTGCTGCTGAGCACTACAAGAATCTGTTTTTCAAATTTTCTAAAAACCCCCAACATCTTGAGTTACGGGTAAAAAAACCAGTTTTTCGAATTTTTACGTACTTATAAGCCAGTAGCGCGGATAAATATGAACCGATTTTAAGTTTCTCAGCGGATTTGGAAAGAAGAGACTTTCCAACGATATATATAGTTTGTTTTGTTAAAGTTGAACATAATCATGATATGATTACAAAAACAAAAAGTAAAAAATATAGCAATTTTTTACTATGAAATCGTCCGTCCTTTCGCTGGAAATATGTACCCATATAGTAAATTTGAATGAACTCATAAAAAAAACTAATTCCCCTTTACACCCAACGAATGTGGTATGGGATAGCTTCTCGCGTTGTTGTGAATTAACACGCTTTCTATTTTTAGATTCACAACTAACGGCATCTACTTGTTTATCGACGAATGCGAATGTCACTGTTTGAGAAGCTCTTACTAGACATGCCGATTGACTCGACATTAATATTACGACGTTGCTGTCGACAACTTCGAAGGGCCGGCAATGAATGAATGAATGGTAGTCGCTTGTTCTAACCATCATGCTACGGCCGGTCCCAACGAATGGACCAATTTACTCAAACTCAGAATGTTAAACAACTTTGTATTGAACGTATGGACCAATTTACCTGTTATTTAGAATGTATGATCATGAGAAAAAGTTTTATTTATAAATGGAACCGGAAGGTGGCGGTGTGGTGGATTTATACCGAAAAATTGGTTTGTTTGATCAGGAGAACAATTCTGTATACAAATTGGCCCGGTAGTTGGCGCTGGAGTGGATTTATTTTGAAAGTAAAAAAAACAACTCCTCCGAAAGGGTGCAGGGAGTGTAAAATGTCGTTTTAAGGCCCAGAGAAATAATAATCGATGCTCATAAAAGATTTGGCACTGCAAGTAAGAGTATACAGACCAAAGTTTTATGTTTGATTATTGGGCGGAATTGGCTTGACAAATGTATTTTTAATCCACAGAGCATCACAATTTAATGTACAGATTGTACTTAGCCCTTACAGATATGAAGGTGCAGGCCAAATTTTAATTTCCGATAAGTGGATGTGGTAAATTTAGTTTTAGGCCAAAAGCGACAAAATTCGGTGCTCTATTTGTACTTGGCACAACAGTCGATATTTGTATTTTCGATCAGTAGGGGAGGGACCGTGACATAACTGTATTTTGGTCGTGAAGAAATAAATCTGATACACGGATAGCACTTGCATTACAGATATGAATACACTAGAGCCCCGACTTGCGTCGTCCTGATTTGCGTCGATGCAATTTCAAGTTGCGTAAGTCCGCGTTGTGTCGTTTCGACCCCGATTTGCGTCCTTTCGATTTGCATCGTTTTTATTTAGATTTGCGTCGTTTTGTTTCCGATTTGCGTCGTTTTGATCTCTTTTGCGTCCCCAAAAACGGTAAAATTTTTTACTGCAGCGTTGTGTATTACGATTTTTAGCATTTATAGTGCCATTAGTCGTTACAAAGATATATATCAACAAAAAAATCTTTAAAAATTCAACAAACTTTAGACATTTTTGTTAAAAAAACAGTAAGACCATCCAATCAAATGGATATAAGTGTTGTTGATTTAGATTTTATCGCACTTTTAAACTGAAACATTTTAGAGGTAAAAGCAATGGACCAATCATTATTGAATTGTAAAAAATTTGTAAAAAAATTTAGTACAACATTCTGCAGCTCTTTGATTTGGGACTCAATTCTGAGAACAACAGGTGAAAATAGCCCCAAAAATAACAATTTCTGCATCATTCGTTTTGTTAAGTTCACAGCATTAACAATTTTTTATATTTCAACACGGTTATATCAAGTCATTGGGGCTTGGAATATGCATAAAACCTGTTGGGCTATCCCTGCTATGCATGACCATAGGATAGCTGAGTAGTTAGATGTATATGGACCTATATGTAATTATGCATTCCTAATACAATATACATACGTAGTCTACGTAGTCACGTAAGAAACACACATCAGATTATTAATGCAGCCAACGTGACAAAACGAATGATTCAATAACTCTTATTTTTGGGACTACCTGCACTAGCAATTCTCAGAATTTATTCCCAAAAATTATGTGTTGTACTCTGTAATTTTAGGTGCAGAACGAAGTCTGCCGGGTCAGCCAGTAATTTCTAAAATTAACTCCTCAAGTCGTTGAAAAAAGTTTACTTAAATTTTTTTGTAACCCTGTAATCTTATGTGCAGTCTAACTACGTCTCTACGACCGAAAGTCCTATCTCCAACGCATCACAAAATGGTAAATTGTAATACATATGTAATAGGGTGTCAAAAATTCATCTTTAAATTTTCGGTTATGCCCGAGGGGAACATTGTGTCAGTTGATATAAAACGGCTATGGTCAAAATTTGACCTTTTTGAAATTGTAGGTGTATAGTCAGCGGTGAAAATTGGGTACTCGTATTTTTGATATATCAAGAGGGCTTGGCTTCGTCCATCCGACCTCTTGCCTTGCAAATTTGTGTGGATGCATATGACATTTGGCAAGGTTCGTGATCCCACAGAAAATGGGCAGGGTCGGATCAATGGACGTGGTATTAAACTTGCAACTTTTAAATGTTGTATCTCTTGAACTATAAGAGGTATAACGCAAATATTAGATATGTGTACAGTTTGAATTACAGCCAGGGTGGAAGTGGGCCACTGTGCCACTTTTTAAGATACCATTATAACAGCCATAATAACAGTTTGATCGTCCTTAAAATTCCGCAGTGTAGCGAAAATTTAATCAGGCTACTTGGAACAAAGTTGATAAAAAAAAGCCCAGGCACCACCCACACACACGTCTATATAACGTCTAGATAACTCCCTAATCTATCATTATTTAAAACCAGTACAGAAATTTTAGTCAGGTAAACTGACTGATAAACCCTCGCCCATTGGGTGTAGTGATATAATAACTCGATTTCTAAAGTAGGCTGAAAGGTACATTTGTATGGGAGGTACCAGAAGGGGCGTGTCCATGTAGCACATTTGCAATACCGCAAGTAGTTTTGGGGAAATATTGACTCATAAAAAGTTTGAAAACAATTGGTTGCGTCTTTCGAAAGTTATCATGCGTACCAGCCGGACAGACAGACAGAGAGACGGACATGGCTCAAACGACGCAAAAAGTCACAAATCCAACTTGTTTCAAAGAAACCTGAGGTCTAAAGTGACTCCTTTTTGAGTGTTACACTTTTGGGTCGTATCAAATGATATATGGGTATTTCCACAGAAGTGTCAACCGTGACCGAAAAATTAAAAGTTGTCAACAAAAATTTTATTACTTGTATTAGTAAAGACGAATACATAAATTTTATTAAATTAAAATGCCCAAAGCTTTTCTTAGTTTCCGTGTTGATTTAGCGGATTGCAAAATTTCATTCTTTTGCTGGTCACCAGTTTTAAATTTTCATATTATATTTACTGATGTTGCAAGTCCACTCTTATCATAAAATTGTAGTTACAACAAAAAATTTGCAATTAGCAGCAAAATGTTGATTTTATTTTATTGGCATTCTAATGTAACATTCGTGACCAACCATTAGTGGCCCATAAACTTTATAATATTCCCTAATTTCGCAAATAAAACAATGGCTTAAGCAAACATTTTTTTGGGATATTTTGTCACATAACGTCAGTAACATAACGTAGGTTTTTATTACCTCGCGGTTAAAAAACAGAGGAACAAATTTGCCCAACAAAAATATATTTTTAAAGTGCTATTGCTCTATTTTATGAAATAATTAAGTGCATTTACTATATCTTAAACAACACGCAGAGTTTTGAAATTTCAAGAACTAACATAAAATGCACTTCTATTTCTTGTAGCATAACGTAGGCCTGTGTTTTGTTAATATCTTGGATTGTAGATTTTTAAGTATGACGTCTTTTTTTACATAATGTAGAGCTAGTAGGGAGCTATTCAAAATATATTATAAAATACAAAAAAGTTTAACTTTTATGTGCTTTTTTTCCAATTGAGTCGTACGATCGTAACATTCGTAAGGCTGGAATTACCCACATAGCCTGCTCCCCATAGTGTGATGGTATAAACATAGGATTTACTAAGAACCTGACTTTTGACCTATTTGGGGTACGGATCCATAATTATTTTTTTGCCAATATTCCGGTCGAGCATTTTTAAATTTTCGCAAAAAAATCATGCATATATTTCGCTGACTTCCTTATTGGTAATTTCTTTTAAAAATCGTTTTGTTTTAATAACTCGGGATATTTCTGTACTGGTAAGTCTATGAGCAGAAGTAATCCTATGACCTATTTTCGGGATTTTTTTAAGTATTGCCGCTTGCACTACAGCACAATTGCTGCTCATCAACCACTTTTTTGTTAACATTAGATAGAAATCTGTAACAATGTTTTGAAAATTTTAAATTTTTTTTAATTGCTCCTATAGTAATTGGAGGAACCCTGCAAGGGTTAAAATATTGTCTACGGCAGTTTCTTTAGCCACGCTATGTTGCAGGCCGCAAAAGAGTAGAGATGACATTTAATAATAATCTTGTGCATAAAATGAAAAACATTCACCCCTTGTTTGAAATGAAAAATGATACCAAGGCAGAAGAGACCTCGTTATACAAGCGAGTTATGCTGCTGCCCATTATGTCATTTACCTATGCAAGTTTTCTTAATGCACAACAACTAAACCAGATTCCCTTAAAAGTAATACGTTATTTTATCTCTCTTTCTCTCTCTTTCCCTCTCTCTTTCTCTATGGTTATCAACATTTCAGGTCAGTATGAAGTAAAAATTAAAACACACAAATTTAATAAATCACAATTACCGCCGCGCATAAAATTCCTTATTGCATTGCATCGAAACACAAGGAAATCTATCAGGTAATTAATATGGATTAAATTATTATGCATGAAATAACAAATGTACATACATACATATGTATGTATTTATATACCAATACCTCTGTCAATTAAATGGCATTCAGTCATTTACGTACATAATGAATGAAATTTATTACTAAAGATATTAATTAATCTTAAATTATACGCATTACACAAGGCTCGGCAACAAAGTCAACGTCGTCTGGCTGAAGCTGTTGACTCAATGACCCCATGATCGACCAAATCGACCAAATCGACCTACCGACCAATTGGTGGTGGCCGACTGAGTTTAATCATTTAATTAATTGCATTTCTGTTGTTGCTGCTGTTGTTGTTGTGGTAATAGTAAATGCGGCTGTTGTGTGGCAATGACCACATTTCTGCTGCCACCCTTTGCCCTAATTACCTTCAAATGTAGCCAATAGGCAGGTAGGGCAACAGGCATCTCTTGCTTGAATGCCAATGCAATTCTTGTCATGCCAAACTTGCTCAGCATATACTACCAACAAACAGTATAAATAAGTAAATAAAATTCTACAACAATATATAAATAAATAAATCAACATTGCATTGATTTAAAGTGATTGTTGCTCAATGACTTCTTCTGATTTGATGTTGTGATATTGATTTAATGCCTGATTTAATGTCTATTAAGAAATTGTTATTGTATCGCACTGATATTGTATGACCTTCTCCCTGTATGTGTATGAGTGTGCGTGTGTGTTTTGGGTTAAAGCATTTCCTTGGCTTGGGGAGATTTTCATTTGAACTCGTATAAATTTATTGTTTTTTTTCTGTTTGTTTGTTTGTTTGGGGTTTAAATTGTCATCCGGTTTCATTGAGTTTAGTTTCTTCTACTGTCTGTGTTCATTTTGTTGTTGAAGCGATTGCAGGCAATTGATTTATTTTGAAATCTAAACACGTTTTATGGTATCGTATTTCAACAAAACGTAATCGTAAAACAGCAATAGAAGGAATCAATAAAATTGGCAACAGCAGTACAAAAAAAAAACAAACAAAAAACTTTAAAGATAAGTATTATTCATACGTACCATAGGCAATCTTTCAAGGTAATTGCCAATTACTCATACGCCTTGAGAGCAATGCTGATACTTACATACAAAAGTCGTTTGTTTACAATATTGAGCACGGCATCCTGTTGATTTTTACTAGCCTGGAAATAAAAATGCAGATACACACATTCATACTTTAGTATATAAAACAATACAGAGCACTTTAAGCAGTTTTAATGTGAACTTTGATATGGTCGGTAATAGGAAGGCATTCAATAAAGCAATATAAACATACAAGTATTACAATACTTTGAAAACGGCATCGTTAAATGTTATAATAGTATGTCTATCTTAAATTCGATAAACTATTGTAAATAGCCATTCAATTGCAAAAATTTTTTATGAACAATTAATGTTTTTAAATTTTAACTATAATTTGCCTGCATTTCAGCGAAGAAATCAAGTTATGTCTGGAAAAAAACCCTAGATATATACGGAAGTTATGCCACCAATACGTTCTTATTTAGTATGAAGAATTTCGATAACAACTCTTAACAATTGAAGTAGATTTCACCCAACTCGCTTAAAAAACAAATGGGTTGATCGTAAATGGCAACAATAACAATAAATGGGGTGTTTTTGGGAGTCAATTGCACATTAAAAATCCACTTGTATCAAAATCCTAGCTTATCCTTTTTTTAAGATAAGAGGATTTTTTGATTTTTATCACCGTTTTGTGTTTCTTTTTTTTATGAAGAGACGACCTTTGCTCCATAATTCCACTATCAAATCGCAGAGATAATACATCGCGTTATATCTCATTGGAAGCGTATGGACTTCAGCTTTAAGACACTTCAGTTCGAATGAATCTTTTGTGCACAAAAGAAGGTTTTGTTGAAAAAAAAAACTTAAAATCTATTCGAAAAAAACTATCTATCTAACTTTAGTTGAAATTCGAATTATGTTTTCATGCATCCTATGTTAGAGGCCCTACAGAAAGTACCAAACACTGCAAATTTCATTGCAAACAATTCATTTATTTGGCCGTTATAACAATTTTTTACTAAGACGTGTGGCAAGGCCCATTTATCTCAAAAATAAGAATATTCCACGACTACCAATATAGGTATCAAATCTGGACTACGTGCCTACAATATTTTATAAGATACAACCATTTCAAATTTGGAGCTTAATGGGCGGTGCCACATCATTTGTACCTCTTTCAGTTCGAATTTTCATAAATGCATTAAAGGAGACGGGTCATGTGTGGTTTACGGTTTATGAGATACAGCCATTTCAAATTTCAAGCTGTATGAGGCGTTGCCACACCCTTGTTTTTTCCCTTACAAATCGAATTTCCAAAAATTCATTTAAGAAGACGAGTTGGGCCCTTAGTACCTTAAGACAATATTCTTTTCATATATGTATGTCTCTGAGTAAGAAACATTCACTAACTAACTCAGTACAACATTTTTCAGCTCATTGATTTGAGACTCAATTCTGAAATCTGCACCGAAAAATAGCCCCAAGAAAAAGAAGTTTTACATAATTTGTTTTATCAAGTTACATGCCATAATAATTTAATATCGATTTGAAGTTAGTTAGTATCGTAAAGAGGAATTTGTCACGTTTAAGGCTCTCTTGTTTGACATTACTCGAGAACCACTTGTCCGATTTAGCTGAAACAAATTTAAAAAAATTAAAAATTACAACTCCTATAATCTGTTCATATAACGTTTCCCTATATAAGCAACAGTTTCACTTATCCATTCATCAAATGATTTTGAACTGGGTTTATTTTGTAGCATGCAGTAAAATTGTTGTACTCCGTGGCGTATGATTTAAGTGAAATATTACTTCTAATAATCATACGCCACCATATAAAAATATAACAAAAGATCCTAAAACGTAACAAATTTCCCTAAACGACACTTACTAACTTCAAATCGTTATTAAATTATTATGCCATGTAACTTGACAAAACGAATGATGCAGAACTTCTTCTTTTTGGGGCTATTTTCACTAGCAGTTCTTAGAATTGAGTCCCAAAATCATGTGTTGTACTGTGTAATCTTAATGGAAACTTACCGGTTATAATAGTTTTGTAAATAAAGCTATGCGATTGTAAAGAGCCGAATAGACTTCCGGGTATCTACAATACAAAATTAGCTAATTTTTGAAAAAAATATTATATCTCTTATTGTCTTAATAGGTAATTGCAGGATATTTTTACTTTGTCAAGTTATTAAACATATAAAAATAGGTAAAATCCCAGGAAACCTAAATATTTGCCACACCCCCTGTCTAGTGTCTTCCATATACATGACATAATTCAGCGTTATATTACTACATGCATAACTTTTTTTAAGTACACAGAACTCAGTCAATTTTTGCTGATACCTTCTATATAAAATTACCTATGGAATGGAAACAGAATAATAATAACATACACAAGGGCAACTGCAGGATATTTCAATCTTGCTAGTTTGATTACACTATGCAACAATTTATGGGTCGTTGTGTCGAGAGTGAACCAAAACAATATCAAACGATAGCATTTGACCTCAGTAAAAAAACCTTTACCTCCATTTCGCTCCACAACGACCTCATTTTTATTTACAGTGGTTTTAAGTGTGATATTTTTGGTCAAAAGTCGAATTAAAAGAATATTAAATATCATGCGTAAAAATACATTTGGGGTAGTTTATGTCTTCGGAGACTTATTTTTAAATTTTCCGACGAATATTTTCTCGGAACATTATAACTCTCTAGCTCCCACCCGTATGGGACAAATTTGTTAATCTTCCGAAAATTAGCTTTTTCCGTTAATTTCTAACTAAAATTCCTCGCTTTGGCGTTGAACTCTCTAGTGGATCCCCAAATTCAATATAAATAAAGAACTTAATTTGTGACTACAATCACAGCTACCTCCTACATATGTATTTCCTAAATACATATTTTAAGATTCCTTTCGATTTATTTGTAACTATGTTTACTTAGTCCAAATAGTCTTTCCTATGCCTTTGCAATAATTTAGTAATGTAGCTACTACAATATAGCCATACCAGATCCTTAAGAATGCAAACCTTACAATTTAACTTCTATAGGATTTGTAATGCAAACGCAAAAACAAAAGTTAACTAAATGCTTAAAAAACAATTACAACTAAACACGCAAATTATCCACCATTTGTAAGAGAAAATGAAACAAACCTCGAAAATCATCGCACATTGTCTGGAAACATTGAATAGCCGCTTTGAATAGAAAAAAAACATATATATTCACACACATGTATACGTTTAAGCCCTTATGCTAATTTATGTAAATATTACATAGATACATATGTACCTCACATAATGTTTTATATAAATATCAAAAACAAAAAAAAAACAACGAAACAAAAGAGAAAATTTATTTATGTTCTTTAATGAACATTTTAGCCTTTTTGCGTAATGTTTACATTAGTCTTTGTGTACAACGGTTGTTATTATTGCTGTTGTGTCTATTGTTTACACGTTGTCTGTGTTTTGTGTAGCTTTATTGGCAGTGAGCGAATGTACGTGGCGGCGGTGGCATACGCACTCGTATAGCGAATATGTTCTATTAAAGTACATTTTGTTTCACCTCCCCCTACATTTGCTCGATTGCTGTTGACAATGAGTTGATGTTAACAATAAATAACAGTTGACACACACACACACATACACATGCACACGATGAGACGTGAGTTTATGCGAATAAAGCACTGTGCTAATATATTCTATGGTTATATATGGATGTGTTTATGTTAATAGAGAATTCAGAATAAATACAATTTACAGTTATTTATGTTTTTTGAATATTTTTAACTAGCATAACTCATACGCCATGGATGTCACGTATAAAGTGTTAATCATACAACATGTTGTGCCCATGTCAATACTTTTGACTTATCACGAGTAAAACAATACCAACCAGATACTTTGATAATGTGGCTGTAAAAACATCTTCGAAAATATGTTTAAGCTTCTCATATTTAGTACCAATTTAAGTACCTTCTGTTATAAAACCATTACTTTTTCGAACAAGACTGTTCTTTGATGGTAAACCTAAAGCGAGAATGATATACTAATAATATTAAGTCATATGGACAGTAACCTTCCTTAGAGCATAGAAGCTTCCATGCCAAATGTCAGCTCGATAACTCTTCAATTACTGCTGTAATAGCGTGGACATACAGATGAAAAGCCCCAAAAAGGGAGTTTTTTTTATGGTAGGTGAGAATAGTTTTTGTCAGATTATGCTCATCTTAGAACTTAACCTCCGCTTAGAGGACATAACCTGGTATACCCAATTTTAGCTCGACAACTTTCTACTGGTATTTGAAATATACTTACAACAACCATTACTAATGCTTGTTCCATAACCCTTTAAAGTAAATGACTTAAATTCTTAAACAATTCCCCGTAACTGACGCACGTAGCACGTTTACCCTTTCATCAATTTTCCATTTGAGTGTGCAACAAAAATTCTTCAACTTTATCCACCAATCGAATACTATAACTTTATGCAACTGAAATTCTTTAACGATACAACTATTTTCATTCTACTCAAACGCATTCATACATTTGTACGTTCGTTCGTTCATTCATTTCACAAATGCAACTAATACTCAAAGGATATTTAACCCTCGTTGTTTCTTTCGCTTAACGCTCACTTCCTTCAGTCGTCTCCTTAATAAAGAGAGGATAAAAAGCGGTAAACTAACTTTAAAGTTAGCTTTAGCCCGTAAGCATTAAAACCGCTTATAGCAGTCTATACAGCTGCTGATGGCACGGTGGATACTATACTATGTAGTAAAGTAGAAACCACCACAAGAAACAGCAGCACACTTTACACACTGCAACATTAAATGTTGCAAGTTGCAACAGTTTTCCAGTGGTGTTTTTTTTTGACGCGCACATTGCTCTGCTGCTAAAAGTGCACTTCGGACGTCGGGTAGAGAGTATAAAACATAAACCTCTGAGGATTAAATTAAAGTTAAATAAAGTTCAGCATAAATTGTATTATTTGTAACTATGTTGAGCAACAACAACAATAATAACAATTTAAATGGCAACAACCACAATTGTAACAACATCAGGGGCAAAAGGAGTGCGCACCGACAGCGCTGAATGCAGTGTGATTAAATAATTTATGATATTGATGTTTATTCTTGAATACACACACGAACATTTGTATAGATCCAGCAGTACAATAGTGAATTTGTTGAATGTTGGTTGATATTATTGTTGCTTTAAAAACAAATAAATAATATCTTTCGAATAAAGATTCATATAGACTAATATGGAAGGAGGGGAGGGTGGGGGGTTGGGTTGGGTAATTTGGAAGACACATATTGTCATTGTGGTTCATTACAGTTGCGGCAATTAAGTATGACTGGCTTAACCGGCAGACTTTGTCCTGCCTCCAACACTATAGTACTGTTACAATTTAAAAGCGATTTGTCAATCCTGGCTTAGCCTGCAAAGGCTCTAAGTCCACTTTTTTAAGAAACTGAGAATTCAATGCAATAAAGTATATTAAGTAAAAATACATCTATTACAACAACAAAAATGCAGTTATCTTATTTTTTTGTTGTTGTTTTGTAGTGTTGTCGTTGTCCGTTGAAACAAATAACTTGTTTTTTTCCTCATTCATCACCAGACCCACTTCTGCCGACTGCTTCTCAATGCTCGAAACGGCTGCAGTAACATCCCGCAGTCCACGGCCAATATTATGTAAATCATCGGTATACGAGAGAAGCATGTGACTTTTATTAAAGATGGTACGAGTGCTGTTTTCTGCATCCTTCCGCATGATCATCCCCATGATGATGTTAAAGAGATCGAAGGACAGACTAACGCCTTGTCTAAAGCCTCGCTTGGTAAAAATAGCTCCGTTATACCTGTGTCTGTAAGTCGTATCAGCATCTAATAATTTCTGTCGTATAGGACTGTCGAATGCAGCTTTGTAATCGATAGATAGATGGTTGGTATCGATCTGCATCTCTTGGGTCTTCTCCAGGATTTGTCGTAGTGTGAATATCTGGTCGGTTGTAGATTTACAAGTTCGAAAGCCACACTCATAAGGTCCAAGCAAGTTCGCTAGGATGGGCTTTAGTCTTTCACATAACACACTACACAGGACCTTGTAAGCGAAGGGTAAAAGGCTGGACCGCCTTTCTTAAGCACAGGACACAGATGTGGTTGTGCTTTACGTGAATATCCTTAACTCCACGGTGGGCTCAACCCCACTGGAACCTACTACTAGGCCGCTGTTAAGCCCCGAATCTAATTCATTTATTCAAAGGTATATTCATACTGTTTATATTTCTTCTGTGAGAGTATCATATTGATTGACAAGTATAAGCTCAAGTCTTGTACTCCGTCCGACTTGGCCCCTCACTCTTATTATTTGCTACTTTAAGTACATGTACTTGTTGTTTCAATCAAACCATGTCTTTTCTCCATCCAACATGCCACACGCGGCCATCAGCTAGGAACCGAGGTTCCCCATCCAGCCGGCATACATCTGACATCTCTACATTTAAAAATCCAAATATGAAACAAACTTTCAAAACAACATACCGTTTCCCTTCTGCTTCCATCGGCGAGTGAATTAACACTCCGTCATGCTAGTTTCTATCGATATCAAGCATTTCCTTCTATACCTTATTTCTCACTTGTATTTCTTTCATACATTTCGGGGGTTCCGAAATACAAGCATTTTACCAGCAAAACAAATACAAACAATTACATTTTAAGATTAGTCATGATTTGACATCTGCTTGTAGCTCAAAGAAGATATAAACAATTATATCCTCCCATTGCATATTTTAAATTTTCACCGTCGCAAAGTACATACTTTACTGCGGTATTATGTACACTAGACCGGGTCGCGAAAAAAAATATCCAAAGTCGAGGGCAAATATTAAAGATCACCTCGAGACAACTTAAAAAACAAATTTTTTTTCCTCCCCCACCCCCCGGAAAAACAGCCAAAATCGTTTTTTTATCACATTTTTTTTGTTTGTGGCTCAATCGTTAAATCAAAGACATCGGTGTATAGGTTTCGACGAGTACTAAATTTGTCCTATAGATGTCGCTGACATACGACATCATCTTGTAATGATGGTCTCATTTAGAGCAATTTCTACCCCTAAAATTTAAAAATATTTTTTCCTAGGATTAAAGCCCTTTAAAAACCAAGAACATTTTGCTTTGGAAGTATACAGTTTTAATCAAAAACAAAAGAGTTACGTATGAAAGATGTATTTACAGCATCAACACTAATATTTTTTCCTGTTGTTTGCATTGTTATAGAAAATTATTGCATACTTCTTAGCGATATCGAAAAAAATTAAATACAAGTTATTGCATACTTTTTAGCGCAAACATTGCTTTTAAACATGCGAATGGAGATATTCAGCGTTACCAATATTCAAGCAACGAAATTATAAAGATACCTGGTCCACAATGGAAGTATTAATAATAAAATATAGACTTAATTTTGCACTTGTATTCTTCCCATGCAATTTGCATCACTAAACATTTGTGCGAAATGTAAGTGGATCAGCGGTTGGAATGACTAATCAAAATGAAAAATTATTGCCAAACTAGAAAGTAGTGAACGAACCTTGAGTTGCGCCAATATTTGCTGTAATTACATACATATCTTTGCTCTTTTTGGAAGTTTATTTGTAATAAAAATTATATTTCGTCGGTAACTAGATTAAAAATGAATTATCTCGAGAAAACTTTTAATTTTTTTTTTCGATGTCGTTAAGACTTGCAACAATTTGAGCTACAAAGTATAGAATCATTTTTATAAAAATTTTGTATCAGCGCTATAAAGTATGCAATAATTTGTGATAATAATGCAAACAACATAAAAAAAATGTTTTTGTTGATGCTGTAAATACATCTTATCATTCGTAACTTTTTTGTTTTTGAATAAAACTGTATACTTCCAAAGCAAAATGTTCTTGGTTTTTAAAGGGCTTTAATCCTAGGTAAAAATATTTTAAAATTTTAGGGGTAGAAATTGCTCTAAATGAGACCATCATTACAAGATGATGTCGTATGTCAGCGACATCTATAGGACAAATGTAGTACTCGTCGAAACCTATACACCGATGCCTTTGATTTAACGATTGAGCCACAAACAAAAAATCAGTGATAAAATAACGATTTTGGCTGTTTTTCCGGGGGTGGGGGAGGAAAAAAAATTTTTTTTTTGAAATTGTCTCGAGGTGATCTTTAATATTTGCCCTCGACTTTGGAGAAAAAAAAATTTTGTATGGGGACGGACCCGGTCTAATGTACACTAGGGTGAGTCTTAAAAAATGTTTTTGGAATTTTTGATGGGCCAAGTTAAAATTTTATTAAGACGTACAAAAAAACTCTATGTGAATTTTTTTAATTTTTTTCTTAAAGGTTTAGGGGTCGCTACCGGGGTTCGAAATTCAAAATTTTACCGTCATCCTGAGGGATAAGCAGAATAACTCGAGCAAACCTTAACTGATCCTTTTGAAAATTTTTCAGTATTCATATTATCCATAACGAAGTTATGGAATAGTAAATGGGCAGAATTGCCCCACCCCTTCTGGTACCTCCCATACAAAATTACCTATTTTTTGATAATTATTATTTCTCCCATAACTTTCAAACGGGCAGCTGGATGGCATTTAAACTTGGTCAGTTTAATAACCTTGTAATAACAGATAAACCCTCGGAAAATCAAAACCTTTGTCACACCCCTTTTGGTACCTCCCATACAAATGACCGAATTAACCCCCACATTTTTACCTACATATCTTTTTAGTAAAAATACTGAATTCAATAAAATTTTGTGTGAGATGAACACATGCAAAACTTTGACTCCTGAGTAAATATGGACTATATCGGCCAACCCCTTCTGGTACCTCCCATACAAAATTACCTATTTTTAGACAAATAATTTTTTACCAATAATTTCCACACGGACAGCTGGATGGCATTTAAACTTTGTCAGTTTAATAACCTTGTAATAACAGATAAACCCCCAGAAAATCAAAACCTTTGTCACACCCCTTCTGGTACCTCCCATACAAATGACCGAATTAACCCCCACATTTTTACCTTCATATCTTTTTAGCAAAAATACTGAATTAAATAAAATTTTGTGTGGGATGAACACATGCAAAAATTTGACTCGTGAGTGAATATGGACTATATCGATCAACCCCTTCTGGTACCTCTCATACAAAATTACCTATTTTCAGACAAATTATTTTTCGTCAATAATTTCCAAACGGACAGCTGGATGGCATTTAAACTTGGTCAGTTTAATAACCTTGTAATAACAGATAAACCCTCAGAAAATCGAAACCTTTGTCACACCCCTTCTGGTACCTCCCATACAAATGACCGAATTCACCCTCATAGTTTTACATATTTATGCTACTTATTTGACAGAAAATTTAGATTTTTTTCATAGGTTAACTTAAAAACTTTGTTAAGACGTACAAAAGAATGCGCAGTTTTAAACGTAGAAATCATATAATATGACTTATGCATTGTATTTCGGGAATATCAACCGGACCTGAAATATTACTTTTTAAGAGGTTTAAAAATACCTGGACAAAAATTGATCATTCAAATTTTAAACCTGGCATATCGGATGATCTCATATTAAGACAAGTAAAGAATTCTGCGAATGCTATTTGTTTTGCCAAAAATCAGCTTAAAGAGTTTCAGCCACGAGAGGACTACAAAGAGCTACTTAAGCTGACAATACCACCAGCAGGTCTTCACCGTGCTAGATGGAAGGCTAAGGCAATATATTCCTTAAAAATATATTTATTCAGAGAGCAGTTCAAGTTAAACGAAAGTGAATTATGTGGAATACAGGATATTTGCATTTTTATAATTAATATTTACCTTAAATATTGGTTTGAATCCACTTCTGGACCTTCTGCTTCAAGAAATGACCTCCAGTTATTAAAAGACTTGAAGTCTTATGCAACAATTAATAAAGAGACAGCGGCAATAGCCTTAAAAAAATTCTAGGTCATCTCTGGTATTTTTAGGAAGAGCTAGTTGGATTTGCATTTTTGATGACAAAGTTTCTCATGAAATTAAGAAGAAGATTGTAAATGCTTTAAACATAGAAGGAGTAGATAATCCAGAAAAACGAGTTACAGTGGATGGAAACCTACTACATTCCAAAAGTCTTGAGCATTTTGTATCCAACAATACTCTTAGATTTTTTAGCATAACGGGCATTAAATCGGGTTTCCTAAAAAATTTTTTGAAGATTGGGAGCAAGATTCAGACTTTAAATTAAGTAAAGAATTAGTTCGGTCTAGGTTGAAGGTTGTTAATGATATGGCTGAACACGGAGTGGCATTGATGCAGGAATACAATAAATTGCATACACATTATGGAGAACAGAAGCAGTTCCTATTATTATTGGTAAAGAATTTAGAAAAAAATATTCAGATCCAAAAGAATCTACCATGTGTAAATAATATTTTACAATATTTTAAAATTTAAAGAAAATTATAAGGAGTAATACACTTGTTTATAATTATATTTTTTAATGTTAAGTTTTTCATGCAATGAATTCATGTTTAATATTAATATATTAAATTTTTATTTCAATATTATTTTTTAACTGTTTAATAAAATTTTTATTTTCGAAATGTACCTTTTTAAATAATAATACAACAAAAACTTATGAACAAATTTGAAATAAATCATTTCTTATTAACTGTACTGTAAAAATTCCTAAGTTGGACTGCGAATTAGTGGAGGGGGGCAAGACAATAGCGTTGCATTACCTATGTTGAATATCTAATAACATTCATTAAACTAGATTTATATTTAATATAAGCATTAGTAAAATTACAATAAGCGTATATTTTTAGCAAAATATAAATGAATTTGTATGGGAGGTACCAGAAGGGGTTGATCGATATAGTCCATATTCACTTACGAGTCAAATTTTTGCATGTGTTCATCTCACACAAAATTTTATTAAATTCAGTGTTTTTACTAAAAAGATATGTAGGTAAAAATATGGGGGTTAATTTGGTCATTTGTATGGGAGGTACCAGAAGGGGTGTGACAAAGGTTTTGATTTTCTGGGGGTTTATCTGTTATTACAAGGTAATTAAACTGGCCAAGTTTAAATGCCATCCAGCTGTCCGTTTGGAAATTATTGGTAAAAAATAATTTGTCTAAAAATAGGTAATTTTGTATGGGAGGTACCAGAAGGGGTTGGCCTATATAGTCCATAGTCACTCACGAGTCAAATTTTGGCATGTGTTCATCTCACACAAAATTTTATTGAATTCAGTATTTTTACTAAAAAGATATGTAGGTAAAAATGTGGGGGTTAATTCGGTCATTTGTATAGGAGGTACCAGAAGGGGTGTGACAAAGGTTTTGATTTTCTGGGATTTGATCTGTTATTAAAAGGTAATTAAACTGACCAAGTTTAAATGCCATCCATCTGCCCGTTTGAAAGTTATGGGCGAACTATTAATTATCAAAAAATAGGTAATTTTGTATGGGAGGTACCAGAAGGGGTGGGGCAATTCTGCCCATTTACAATTCCATTACTTCGTTATGGAAATTATTAATACTGAAAAATTTTCATAAGGATCAGTTAAGGTTTACTCGAGTTATTCAGCTTATCCCTTAGGATGACGGTAAAATTTTGAATTTCGAACCCCGGTAGCGACCCCTAAACCTTTAAGAAAAAAATTAAAAAAATTCACATAGAGTTTTTTTATACGTCTTAATAAAATTTTAACTTGGCCCATGAAAAATTCCAAAAACATTTTTTTTTTGCCAAATAAGAATCAACCTAATGTACACCCTTGTTAGAGGTTCGAATCTATCTCGCCTTCTTAGTTATGTTTTCGACCAAGATATTGTTTGATGCACAGTGAGAGATGCGAGACTCGTATGGTATCAAGGGACATCCAGCTATAATTTCTCTCGATCATCAAACTCTTACCCTACTCGCGTAACTTTGAGTGGCAACCAACAACCACCACGAGGCACAGAACAAGCTGTTCTCTACCCATTCGGCCAGGAAGGTAGATTTTACGCTACCTTGGGCCCCTGACCGCCCCTGGTACCACCTTTAAACTTCTTGGTCGGAGCTCGTAAAGATGTACTTCCTTACATCCTCTTATCACCACCGCAGAGCCTGAAAGAGGTCCACTGGTAGTTCTCTCAGGTCTGTAGGAGCGATACTCCCCAAAGGCCTCCGAAGATACCCCCTTACGGGTGCACAGGACACAGAATACTCAAATTCCTAACCATCGGGCATGCATTCCTCATGTTTATGAGCTGGTGCATGCATGTTGTCAGCTCATCGCCGCCAGCTTAAAAAAGCTCTGCCGTCAGTCCATCGGCTGCCACAGCTTTATTATTTTTAAGCCGTGCAATTGCCGTGCTGATCTTGTTTTGGCTTGGTGTTGAACAATCAACACCGTCGTCGCTGATTGACAAGTGTTCCCTACCTATTTGCTGTACACTTCGAATGTCAGTGACCAGATTTCTGTCTCCGTCCTTACAGGTGGGAATCCCTATTCCAAAATCTTAGCTTTTTACCTTTTTGATGTGTATCTTCCATTGCGTTCCGTTACCAGCGTTTTTAGGACTACTTCATCGGTAGGACTACTACCTCGTTAGTATGTAGCTTAGTGATGTCCAGCTTCCTCTCCATTTGGCTACGAGCGTTTAAAGCATTGCTTAATAGCTTGCGTACCTTGGCTGCAACCAGGTGGTGATCCGAGTCAATGTTTGCACCGCGCATCATACGAACGTCCATAACGCCTGAGACATGCCTTCCATCGATGCATCGATTACCTCGTGATCAAGCTGGTTTCTTGTCTTGTGATCTGGGAATATCCAGGTTTCCCTTTGGATAACTTTATGTGTGAATCTGGGTCCATTCACTTTCATGCTTCTTGCCGACGCTAAGATAACCAGTCTGAATCCGTTATTGGAGGTGTTGTCGGTACTGCTGAACCAAGAACATCTTCATTGAAATCTCCCAGAATAATTTTAAAGTCATGGGCAGGGCAACGGGGTCCTTTTATTACAGGGTTAAACCGAGACCAGTTGTCGAAGTCTCTTGCCGAGCAGTTGTAAAAGTTGTAATATATGTTACAGTTCTTTTGTCGTGTGCATCGCTGTCCTATCGCATTTCTTATACGGCGATCCTGTCAGCCTTGAATTTGTCGAGGACATTCGCTAATTGGGTAGAGGCATCACCTCTGTAGAGAGTACGGGTAGTACCTGAAGCGGTCAGCCGAAAAGTCCATTTTTATTTCTGAATTTTATGCTTCGAACATGATACAAATGTATGTATGTAAAGTTATGAGGGTGAATTCGGTAATTTGTAAGGGAGGTACCAGAAGGGGTGTAAAAAAGTTTCGGGTTCCTGAGGAATTGTCTCCTAATAGAAGATTATTAAACTGGCAAAATTTGTATATCCTTCAGCCGTCCGTTTGGAGATTACACTATGTCACAAAATTTCAAAAGTTTCTGTATCCGGGATATTTAATAATACATTTTAATGTAAAATTTCACGCTGAATTCAAATCTCCTCTCAGATATGTGGAAAGTAGAACAGATTTTGAGATATGGTCCAATTTCCATTTTTAGTGTTTTGAGAAAAGGTAGGTCTACTAAAATGCCATTTTCTCTGGCAATAATTCACCGATTTTACTGAACTGCAACAAAAATAAAAGATAATAAAATTATTTCTTAAAAAAACGATAGTTGATTAAAAGCCAATTTTTAATCACGAAGTTATGGCACATCGAAGTTGGATTTTTGTAAAAATTTTAATGATTTTTCAAGTTTTCGCTGCTTTTAATAAAGTTTTTTTCCGTGTTTCCGTAAAAACTGCTCCGGTTTCAGACTATTACATGATAGAATAATATGTTACAAAAATTTTTTGCCCTTGGTCATCAAAATCGGTTGAAAAATAAACACTATATTCACAATTAAGTACAGATACCTCTTCTTGAGAGTAGTAGTAATTGTTGTTTTGCTTGCTCTCCGAAATATAACTCAAGTTTTTTGTTAAACAAGTCACATAGGAATATCTAAAAAAAAATTGGTTTATTTTACTAAATACTGCAAATGCGGAAAGATTTTTTATCCGATTTTGATGACCAAGGACAACAAATTTTTGTAACATATTATTCTTTCATGTAATATTCTGAAACCGGAGCAATTTTTACGGAACACGGAAAAAAAACTTAATTAAAGGCAGCGAAAATTTGAAAAATCATTAAAATTTTTCCAAAAATCCAACTTTGAAGTGCCATAATTTCGTCATTAATGATTGGATTTTAATCAACTATCGTTTTTTTAAGAAATAATTTTATTAACGTTTATTTTTGTTACAGTTCAGTAAATCGGTGAATTATTGCCAGAGAAAATGGCATTTTAGTAGACATACCTTTTTTCAAAACACTAAAAATGGAAATTGGACCATATCTCAAAATCTGTTCTACTTTCCACATATCTGAGAGCAGATTTGAAATCAGCATGAAATTTTACATAAGGATCAACTATTAAGAAGCCGGGATCAAAAATTTGTTGCATTGTGTTATTGAAGAAATATTATTTTATCAACAATGGGTCATTTAGTATGGGGGGTACCGGAAGAGGATATAGTTCATAGCCTTACTTGAGTTAAACTCTCACAAGCGTAAATGTTACATAAAATATGCCTGAATTCTGTATACCCACACATAGGATATATGTGTAAATATATATATAGGTCAATATGGTAACTTGTAGACCGGGTCACGAAAAAAAATTTCCAAAGTCGAGGGCAAATATTAAAGATCACCTCGAGACAACTTTAAAAAAAAAATTTTTTTCCTCCCCCACCCACCGGAAAAACAGCCAAAATCGTTTTTTTATCACTGCTTTTTTGTTTGTGGCTCAATCGTAACATACAAGACATCGGTGTATAGGTCTCGACGAGTACTAAATTTGTCCTATAGATGTCGCTGACATACGACATCATCTTGTAATGATGGCCTCAATTAGAGCAATTTCTACCCCTAAAATTTAAAAATATTTTTTCCTAGGGTTAAAGCCCATTAAAAACCAAGAACATTTTGCTTTGGAAGTATACAGTTTTATTCAAAAACAAAAAAGTTACGTATAAAAAGATGTATTAACAGCATCAACACTAATATTTTCTCTTTTTGTTTGCATTATTACAGAAAATTATTACCTACTTTATAGCATAATTATTTACCTACAAATTGTTGCATAAGTTGAAAAAAATTTTAGTATTTTCTTGAGATAATTAATTTTTAATATAGTTACAGATGAAATAAAATTTTTATAACAAATAAAATTCAAAAAAGAGCAAAGATATGTATGTAATTACAGCAAATGTGGGGGCGACTCAAGTTCCGTTCACGACTTTCTAGTTTTGCAAAAAAATGTCATTTTGATAAGTCATTCCAAGCGCTGATTCACTTACATTTCGCACAAATGTTCGGTGTTGCAAATTTCATGGGAAGAATACAAGTGCAAAATTATGTCTATATTTTATTATTCATACTTCCACTGTGGACCAAATATCTTTATAGTTTCGTTGCTTAAATATTGGTGACGCTGAATATCTTCTTCCGCATGTTTGAAAACATTGTGTGCGCTAAAAAGTTTGCAATAACTTGTATTTAATTTTTTTCGATATCGCTAAGAAGTATGCAATAATTTTCTGTAATAATGCAAACAACAGGGAAAAATATAAGTGTTGATGCTGTAAATACATCTTTTTACACGTAACTTTTTTGTTTTTGAATAAAACTGTATACTTCCAAAGCAAAATGTTCATGGTTTTTAAAGGGCTTTAATCCTAGGAAAAAATATTTTTAAATTTTAGGGGTAGAAATTGCTCTAAATGAGGCTATCATTACAAGATGATGTCGTATGTCAGCGACATCTATAGGACAAATTTAGTACTCGTCGAGACCTATACACCGATGTCTTGTATGTTACGATTGAGCCACAAACAAAAAAGCAGTGATAAAAAAACGATTTTGGCTGTTTTTCCGGTGGGTGGGGGAGGAAAAAAATTTTTTTAAGTTGTCTCGAGGTGATCTTTAATATTAGCCCTCGACTTTGGAGAAAAAAAAAATTTGTATGGGGACCGACCCGGTCTAGTAACTTGTATGGGAGGTACCAAAAGGGGTGTGGCAAAGGTTTCAGGTTTCAGAGAGTTTAACTACTATTACAAGATTATTAAACCATCCAAATATCAAATATCCTCCAGTTCTTCGTTCGGAAGTTATGTAAGAAATATAAATAATCAACAAATAGGTAATTTTGTACCTAAAGGAGTGAGACTATTCTGCCCACATGCAATCCCATTACTTCATTTGGAAAAATATTTACAATGAAAAAATTGTTATAAGGATCAGTTAAGGTTTACTCAAGTTATCCTGTCCACCAATCATCCAGACAGATAGACGGACATGATTCAATCTTCTTGAAAAGTCTAAGCCTTGTTCTAAGATAAAGTGACCCAACTCTTTTCTTTTAATGTGTTACAGCCCCTTGACGTTGTCGTCAGCAACTTCGCAGTATAAGTGTCGAGTCAATCGGCATGTCTAGTAAAAGATTCTCAAACAGTGACGTTCGCATTCGTCGATAAACAAGTAGCAACACGAGAATCTATCCCATACCGCATTCATAGAGTTTAAAGGAAAATTAAGTTTTTTTAAGTTAATACCCTCAACCCTAAGGGAGAGGGTACAACAAGTTGTACCGAATACAATTGAGAATCCAAACGATCTACGAAAGAAAAACAAACCGCAGTATTTACCCTTTATTACTTTTTCCAAAATGAAACTTCGCCGATTTTACTCCTCTGTATTTCTCTTTGCACTTTGCAAAAATATTTTGATCAAAGCGGTGTAGAATTTTAGTTGAGAGTTTTAGACAGGGTCGTTACTTTGTTTGGTACGAAAACATTAATGTGACTGTGTGGATGTATAAATAAAACAATAAAACTTATGCTACAAAAGAAAGTGTCCTACGCAATTAATTAGCCAAATGTGTGACGGAAAGAATTATCAAAAAAAGTAGTTCACTTAATACATACAAAAATCATATAACTTATTTCAAAAAAGTAACAAATAACATTTATAACTAGTGGCAAAACTTGAAAGTCTTACTTAAATATAAACCATTGCATTTGCAGCTTTTATAAGGATTTGACATTATATATTTTAAATTGTTGGGCTTTATAGTATTCCCACTTTACACAAGAATATATCGTGCCCTTGTTTTTCCGCAACAAATTCAACCAAATAAAGCCTGAGTTTGTTTGTTGAAGTTTTCTGATGTGACATGGTCTAAATACATGGAAAGGGATGTTTTGTTTTTATATTGTTAAAACCGGTTTATTCCTTTTTTCAAAGCTATTCCTTGTTATGTAGTTGGTTCGTTAGGGTGGCTCCACATACAAAAAGCGATTTTGAAAAATAACTTAAAATATTTACAAAAGTTATTGTAATTCGAACCATTGGTACAGATAATCGAAAAAATTAACAAATCTGTTAGCAATTGAATTTTGGTGATTTCAATTGATTTTCCCTATATGGAAATGAGATAATGGAGAGCATCTCGAATTGTGATTTCAAACGCTACTACTTTTTAGACGATGAGTTCGAACGCCAATTGTTTGAAAAGCTTTAACTGGACATGGCGATTAACTTGACACTACCGCGAAATTGCTGTCGATTACATCAAGGGGTTCGCCATTGAAGAAAAGGTAGATGACTGAAACATGAATCGGACCCTGGTCTTCTGCATGATATTCGTGTGTTCTTACCATTATGACCGTTCATATAGCCTTCGCAAAATTACATATTACGAGAAATTTTCACATATGCCGTTGACTCCCAATTAAGGTGCACTGTAATATGTATATTAGGGTAATAACTTTTTTTGGACAACATTCTCCCCAGGGCTTTTCTAATGGCAAATATTGTATTAATGATAAAAAAAACTATTTCAGTTCAATTTGCTAAAAAAACCTTACGCACCGACATCGATTTCTAAAATGCCTTTGATATATGTTTTTTAATTTTTTTTAATAACATTTTTTTTTAAATAAGATTTATACATATGTAAGTATGTTAACAAATAATAACAATAAATGATTAAAAGTAGGTATTGTAAGATATAAACTTTAGGTTCAAAATACGCGATGTTTTACAAAGCGGATAAATATCTTGTACTATATTTATTTCAATAAAATTTTTTTTTAAACTTTGTTTGATTCAAAACTTTAACGCGTTTGGTGCGTAACCTTTTTTAACGATAGCGAAAAACTAAAAACGCAGTTCTTAATATTTTTCCATGCCCTACACGATTTTGTCTGGGGAGATTTGATATTTGCAAAAAATGCAAAAAGTTATTACCCTAATGTATATAGGTACTATTCTTCTTTCAGCTTTTTCAGTAATAAAATTCCTTGTGAATGTTAAATTTTTGAATTTGTTTAAATCTAGTAATTACATTTGTTTAACATATCACAGAAATTCATTGTTTTCATTGTCCTAAAAACAAATTTACTTTCGTTGTCAAAAATTCTGACTCTGTTAGAATGTGTCCTCTCTTAGCAAATAAATCCTCTCCTACTACTGTGTGTGTTTGTGTTTGTTTTTTTTTTGCTCATAACGAATTCTTTGGATTTGCTTTCATTTATTTGCACTTCCGTACTAACATCCGCTTCATATTTGCAGACATGGTCAGCAATAGGTAGAGAAGTCACCGTCGTCATCCATGTCCATCTGCATAGTCTAAAAATCTGACAAAAAAAATCCGAAAAAATGTGTGCGCACAAAATGAATAAAGTTTCGGTAACATTTTATGCATTCTCCAAACTTTAGTTCGTAAGTGCTCATGTGTGAGTGTGTGTGGGTGTGTAAGAGTTTCAATGGCAAAGTGTTACTTTCAGTTAGTTTGACTTTGAGAAGAAAGATTTTACTTGGTTTTTGTGTGTGTTATGTGTGTCGATGGTTATATTCATTACATAGTTGATATGTATGCTCGTAAGTATCTCAGGAGGGGTTTTACGGAAATTCTGTTAATGTGATACCACATAATCTTGGCAGACTTTTTACACATGTGATCATCTTAAACAACTTTTGTAGCAGCATATTCTGGTTTATAGATTACTTATTATAATCGAAATTCAATTTTACTCAATAAATAAATTTTACAGCAATTGTTATATAAACTTTCCATCACAATTTACTTTGCCACTAAAAGTTCCCCATATCTGTGGCAGAACTACAACTTTGTGTAACCTATAAACCAATACAGCTTTCACTAATTGTTATCGCACAATCTATAGCGGTTATGGTGGAATTGATTCATAGCAATGATTGCAATATTCCTATTAATATACTCATATTAAGATTTGATCGCAATCATATAAAGCCACATGTTGCCTGCCTTCCTGCCTGCCTGCCTGTTGCCAAAATGTATTAACTATTATCCACATATAAATGCATGATGCAGCATTTAAACTATAATTCATGATTTTCTACATAAATTATATTGTAAAGTTTAATTAACATAATAGCACATAATGTTTATGTAGAATTGTATAAACCACTGCTATGTGTGTGGTTTCTGTTGTGTCTGTGGCAGTCATAGTAGTAGTACATAGTTGTTATTACTGTTGTTGTTGTTGTTGTTGTTGACGTCGTCGTGGTTGCTGTTGTTGTCGTGGTTGTTGTTCCACTTATAGCACAGATTTCCTTTTATCACAATTTGACAATCTGCACACAGAAAGCGGAGAAAATCAGTCTCTGACATATTTTTAATGCCATTAAAGAGCAACAGAAGCTATAGCTATAGCAGCAAACAGCAACAACAACAACAACTAAAAACAACCGGAACACAAAGTTGTTGAGCAGAGTGTATGAATAAACGCGAATGCCAGGGGAAGGATGAGGGAAAAATATGTCACCGAGTAATCAACTTAAAACTACTTAATATCAATGTTGCAACATCGTTGTGGCATGTATGACAGCATGATGTGATGTGTTGTGTTGTGTTGAAAGACAAACAGGCAAACGAAAAAAAAACAACAGCACGACTGCTAAAGAAAAAGTATGGACATGTTAGGGCAAAGTACTCTAGTATTTAATAAGTATGACATTTCACACATTTCAGTTGTTTCCACTTTTTAAATTATCAAAATTTAACCAAAGAATTCTGTCAATCATTCGAAATGATATGACTGAAAGCTTAAATGTAGGCTACACGTACCATTTAAGGAATTCCATAAAAGTTGCAACAGTATTGTTGAAAGGCATTCAGGAATGCTATAACTGCTGGCGGACTATATTAGTAATATTTCATTTTAATGAAAGGGAAGAAAAGTTAATAAGGTATTTATTAGATATACGAATAGGGCATTGATTTATAGATATTCGTTTAGAATCGGTAAGGTCACAATAGAGAAGATGGCTTTAGTTGAATGAGGAAAGTACTTGTCAAGAACAAAGTAAACATCGGCACCGCTCAGTTTAGCTGGACAGTATAAAATCCGTACAACAGCTGCAATAAACAAATGTATGAACTTGAATGTGGTCTCGTCTTTCATTAATGTACAAAGATACATATAGATTTTTATATTTAACCTTCGCCTTACCAAAGGTTTTTATGTACGTCGTTTACCGATACCCACCCGGGTGACCACACTGCTTTTGTATGCATTTACATACGAAGTATCGAATCTGGATTGCCACATAAGACAAAGAATGCAGTGGATGTTGAGGACTATGATAACTATATGACTGGTGGAGAAGCTGAACATTCTGTCAGATTATGGTAAATGATAAAAATTCTTCTTAAGGCAGTGCGAAATGGTTCAAGGAGGCCCCACAGGTAAATCGCTGTAAATAAGTGACGCTGTTTGAGATTTAATTAGAAGATTTTGAAACAAAAAACAACATATAAAGGGGTCAGAAACAAAGGAGTACAAGTGACAAATTGACAAAAACTGAAATAAGTTTGCAGTCGAGTTCCTTGATACAACCTCTGTCTACTAGAACGAGATAAGATCTATTTTTGTTACCAGTGGTGATATCTAGCCGAAAACCAGTTCAAGTAATAACTGCACTATAATATGAAACCTTATCTCGAAATTAACTTTTGCACCCTTTTGATTTAGAATATATCGACAAGCAACAACGTATATCGAAACACATAATAAACTATTAATTGTCAGGCTTCTCCAAACATAGACGTCTTCCACATAGTAAATTATTACTTAAGATCTCATTATCTGTTACATGATTTCGGGCATCGACCTCGATTTACCCAATACTTTCCTTTCAAGCCAAGTAAATACAGTATCAAAATCTGGTGGAAAAGGTTTGTAAAGCGAACGCAGCGAAACCAGTTTAGACCCCATGTATGAGGTGGGGAATGTTTCCGTGTTGCTGTGAATTAAGACGCTTTCTCTTTTATATTCACAACAAACGGTACCTACTTGTTTATCGAGGAATGCGAACGTCACTGTTTGAGAACTTTTACTAGACATTCCGATGACTCGACTCTTATACCGCAATGTTACTGTCGATAACATCGAGGGGGCCGGCAATGAAATAAAAATGTAGATGACTGGAGCCGGGAATCGAACCAAGGATCTCCCACATGGTAGTCGCTTGTTCTATACATTATGCCACGGCCGGTCCTGGAAAAATTGCAAACCGTTATGCCATTAAATGTATTTTAGGTAAAATCTTTGAAAAAAATTATGTATTGACAACAAAGAATTACTTTTCAGGATAACGTTAACGTTACAGACCATGTTGATTTTGATACCGATATAACTCCAGAAAGGGATGCAGTGCAACTGGTCGCATCAAAGTAAAAAAGAGGAAATACTCGACAAGTTTGCGTTAGACGTAAGAAACTCTTTTGTGTAGAGTACATCCTCAGTCAAACTACATGTGAAAACTGATATCATAATTGAATAAAATGTGATAACTATTGAAATGAAATTCGAAAAGTGAATGAAATTACATTTGAAATAGCTGTTCTAGCAAATATATCTTTAATTCTCTTGTGTTTTCTTAGAGGGTCACCCGGGTGGGTATTGGTAAACCACGCAATAAATTTGATAAAAATTAAAAAAATCTTATAATAAAATTAAAATCGTATTATATTTTTTTAAAATTCAAAAGAACTTACAAATTTGTTCAGTGAGTCAAAATTTCCCCTAGATTGAAAAAAAAATTATTAAAGTTATTAAAGAAACAAAACCGAAATGGTCACCCGGGTGGGTATTGGTAAGGCGAAGGTTAAATAGGTAATACCGACTGAAAAATATGTTTTTACCCCTAATTAGTTTCTTTAACATGTTTGGGGGTTATTCCATTTTCTAGTATATTCCATTGGGGATTTTTTCGTAGCACCTGTGGACGATATCGCAGTACAACATTTTTCAACTCATTGACTTGGCTCAATTCTGAGAATTGCACGTGAAAGTAGCCCCAAAAATAAGAACTTCAGCATCATTCGTTTTGTCAAGTTGGCTGCATTAATAATTATTTGGCCATTCGATTTTTGGGTCAAGGACTTTTTCTATATTTTAAGACGGTTGTTAGACGATACTTGAATTGTGGATATTTGGGGATATTTGACAAAAACTTTAATACTAATATACTACAGACTATGTGAAATAATTCAACCAAAATACATGATCTAAATTGTGAGTCACACCTTAACGGCAAGTTTTTTTGCCCAACATTTCTTTCTTTCAGTGTTTGATAAATTCAACCATGATGAGGTACACAATTGAGCAGCGCGTTAAGATTGATGAAGTTTTTTTATGAAAATGGGCGTCCAAATCAAAATGTATTTCGTGCACAAACATCTGCAAGCAGAATTGCTGCATTTGGGCAAATGAGAATTCATGAGTAAATGTTAATTGACAAAAAGTGGCTACTTGGTGCAGTTTATGATCTGGCGGCGTCATCGGGACGTGGTTCTTCGACCAAACAGAAACTGTGAATGGCGTTCGCTAACACGAGATGATATCGGACTTAGGTCTTAAGTTGTGGACACGTTGTTGTGAATTAACATGCTTCACACGATTCACAACTAACAGCATCTACTTGTTTATCGATGAATGCGAACGTCATTGTTTAAAGTTTTATTAGACATGGCGATTGACTAGACACTATCGAAGTTGCGAAGCTGCTGTCGACAACATCGAGGGAGCCGATGTCGGTAATCGAACACGGCGTCTACCGCAGGATAGTCACGTGTTGTAACCATCAAGCCAGGGCCCCAAGCGGGAGAGGGATACAGAAAGAAGAACAAATCGTGAGAACACCAATCATATCTTGGCCCTGTTAGCCATGGAAGGTGCCGCAAGAAACGTATTAAATCTCCTACTGGGACTGGGGAGAGAGTCTCTATGTCTTCTATGTAACTCTTCCCTAAATGTCTTAGCCTCCTACTGGCTAGAGCAGGGCAGCTACGAAGTAAATGGTCCACCGTCTCGAAGTCCTCCTCGTCCTTACACAAACGGCAGTAGCCCGGTATGGATCTATCATATTTGCCTGTCAGGTTCCTGATATTTCAATGACCTATTAGAATTTTTTAGGCCAGAGTCAGGTCACTCCTGCACAGGCCAACCATGTATGACGATCTGCATCTGCTGTATTCGAGCTACACCGATCTTGCAGTTACGCAGTCGCTTCTGTAGATCCAAAGTCTTCCGGCTGTTTTCCACATCCAATCCTCCACTAAGCCAAAAAGGTAAGCAATGGGCGGTTGAACATCTTCCAGAGAGTCATGATCAGGCATAGTAGAGCCTCCTGTGGCCAGAGTTGGTCTGCTGACTCGTTACCAGAAATCTCGCAATGTCTTGGAACCCAATAGAGGCGGACATCTAGAGACTATAGTTAATCTAACAGTTAATCACCAAATTTAATTTATACAATGTAGAATTGATCGATTTTATTGCAGTCTTACTATGCACATTAGGGTGTCCCGATTTAGCAAACGACATTGTGTCATCGAGTTTACGATAACTTTTGGCATGTGAAAAAATAGTTCCACTACGACATTTCAAAACACCAATATTCGATGCGCCTAATTTTCTTTTTTTTTGATTTTATATCAATTTTTAATTTTGAGGTTTTTTAGTAGCTAATAAAAAAATCGGCCAGTATTTTCCTCCCGAATGCTGCCAGAACTGATTTATCCGCTTGTGTCATAACCCAGGATTCTGATTCATACATCAAGATAGGTAGAACCAGTATCTGGTATAGTTACATTTTTGTTTGTCGAGAGAGGGCTCTGTCATTGAATCGCTTGCTTAGTCCGTAGTTGCATTTATTAGCATGAAGGATTCTTCTCCGGATTTCGGACTGACATTATTTGTTTTGTTGATGGCGGATCCGAGGTATATAAAATTTTCTACCACGTCGAATTTTTAGTTGTCAACGTTCACGCAGTTTCCCAAACGAGTAGATTTTTTGTTCGTTGAAACTAATAACTTTGTTTGGTCCTCTTTCACCATTAGACCCATTATCGATGATTCCTTCTGTATACTTGAGAAGACCGAAGATGTATACGTCTACTACTTGGTGGTGGGCAGACTAGGCCGTCGTTCACAATTGACGTGATACCTTCACGTGCGCTGTCTTCTGGAACCATCAGTTGCTGTAAGTGTTCTCTCCATATATGCAGCACACTCTGCGTATCTGTAACTAGATTTCCAACATTGTCCTTAGAGGTCTCACCCTTATTCCTGTATCGCTCTATATCATCGTTCTCCCGTTCCTTCATCTGACGTTTTTTCGCTTAAATAGCTGTTCGCCTGTTTAACAGTCTACTTGTTCCGTTCCCTAACAGCCCGGTTACAATTGGCTGTAGTGTTGCCCTATGAGCAGCATCCTGTTCCTCAGTCGCTATGCGACATTCTTCATCGTACCAGGATTCGTCTGAGCGCCGCTTTTCATATCCTAGCACGGTTGTTGCGGCGGTTGCCATGGAATGCGCAATATGCTGCCACTGTGTATCGGGAACGTCAGAAGTAGAGGCGTTGTGTCGTAAAAGTTGGGAGAGCTGGTTGGAGGAGGCAGTAGCTATCTATGGGGTTTGCAGCTTCGCGATGTCCAGCTTTCTTTGTGTTTGGTTACGTGCGTTTTTCGCTCTGCTCAATCTTGTGCGCACCTTGGCTGCAACCGGGTAATGATCGGAGCCAATATTAGCACTACGGATCACACGCACTTCCATGACACTAGATGCATGCCTGCCATCAATTATTACATGATCAGTTTAATGCCTTGTAGATGCCTATGTGCTGAAATCTGGTTCCACTCCTTTCCACTGCGAAGCTAATCAGCCTAAACCCGTCGTCTGACGTGTTTTCCACTGCGAAGCTAATAAGCCTAAACCCGTCGTCTGACGTGTTGGTATGTTCGATGGATCAAGAACATCTTTCCTTCCTATATGTACATTAAAATCTCCCACGCACAGAGGGGCAAAATCGCAAAAAATGGAGTTTAATTGAAAAATTTAAATTTGATTTTTTGAAAAATACTTAGTATCCGATTAAAGTCTATAAAATTCTACATCACTATTGAAAATTTCAATGTCATATGTATTTTACGTGTCAAGCTGCATTGTATTAAAGTTAAGTAATTTTTGAGTTATTCACGCACAATATGGTTAATTGAAATTCGGTATATTTCGACGCTTAATACATAGTTTTTCGCAAGCCAAAAGTAATACCTTTACAATGGAATCTTTAAATTCAGGTATTTTAGCGTTGTTCTAAAAATAACTGTGTTAACAAAAGTTGTGTATAAATATTTTTAATTTTTTTTTTAAAATATGTCTAAATTTTGGCTATTTTCAAAATATTCGTGGATATTTAAATATGAATGGTGTCAGTTGGCGTTCAAATAATAATTTTTTAAGAAACTACAGTTCCTAGGCTTTCATATTCAGTAATAACATGTTGCGCGTATTTGCGCGAAATTTTTTTATTAAATTAATTGTGAAAATAGTCACTTAAGCAAAGAACACCAGTTCTCATTTCGCACGCGCTATTATAGATTTGTGTACTGCCTGAGAAAGCCCAGGAAGCCCGAAACAAAGATTTTCAAAACTACAGAGAACCTTTTTCTAGCAAATGTAGTCGGGAGGATTGCAATCGGGACATATTAAATAGGTTCGTACTAAGTTCAGATCCAATACTATCTTGTAAAACAAAATTACGGAAAAAATACCAACAACTTCCAAAATTACTTGTAGATCTACTAGTTCCGCCTTACGTTTTGACGAACGTGGCACCAAAACGACGAAGAAGGCACAAATCATGATACATATGACGACAATGATAATATCGAGGGCGATGCTTTAGAATATGATGACTTTGAGCAAATGACTTTGGACATATATATAAATACTTATGTATAATTTTTTTTCCTATTTTGTAGACTTGAAGGAACAAGCGTTTTACATTTTTGAACAAAACGCTCACCAGACACATCCGTGCACGATCGAACAATTTAAATATCTGTTTTGAGTCCCATATATTACATATACGATACAATTATCCCCCTTTCGTCTACATATATAATAAAAATAAATTAATAACTATATAAACATTATATTATTTTTTTCAAAAAAAAAAATCGACTGAGCCCGAGCAATTTTTGAAAAGGGGGTGTGGCACCGCCCTATTCCACCTTGGATGTGATTCTAACTGTACGATCAACATATATACCAAATCTCATCTTGATACCTCTAATAGTTCATGAGATATATCCGTTTTAAGTTTCAGGTTATATGGGCGGTGGCACGACCCTTTATCCAATCATAACCAAGTCTGGCCAAGGACTATAGCAGGTCAACAGTACAACATTTGGAAAGTTTCATGACAATCGGTCTATTACTATGGCCGCTACAGCGATTTTTAATAAGGGGGGAGTGGCACCGCCCACTTTTCCAAATAGTGTTTAGCATATGTCACTCAGTGATAATGTAGCATTCTAATAGTGAAAGAATTTTTAAAATCGGATAAGTAGTTTAATTAATCTCCATTTTTTGTGATTTCGCCCCTCTGTGCAGCGGTGGTATGCTTCCTCTAGGCGCCTGTAAAATGCATCATTATCCTTACGTCCTTATCTTCTGTCGGAGAATAAGCACAAATCAGCGTGATGTAGATTGTGGCTATTCAATCGCTAACAGAATTGAACCGCGAAACAAGATGTCTGTTTCTCTGGCTAACTACAAATCTACATCCTAATTCGAGCTTTTCGGTGTGACAGCTGTAATAGATGTCGCAGTTTTTACGCAGTTTTGTCCTGTCCATCTCATCTAATGGATGGCGGTGATGTCAGCCTTTTATTTTTTGAGGACATCCGCCAGTCTAATCTACATCCTAATTCGTGCTTTTCGGTATGGCAGTTGTAATAGATGTCGCAGTTTTTACGCAGTTTTGTCCTGTTCATCTCATCTAATGGATGGCAGTGATGTCAGCCTTATATTTTTTTATGACATCCGCCAGTCTAATGGTGGCACCTTCTCTATAGAGAGTCCGGGTCGTCAACATTTGGGGGGGTTCCGTTTGTTACTTTAAGTTGCATTGGGCCCTATAATTGTCACACATGTATCCTTGAAACTATTTACTTTAATATTTTAATTCGTTTAAAACTTAGAATGAAAAATTGTTCGCTCTTTTTAAACTGTGAGGGTGCAATGACAGTATATATAGATATTTTCATATTTATTACCTAGTATTCACATCCCTAGATATTTTCGGCAACGAGTTATTGCAAATTTTAAAACTAAAACTAAAGTTCAAAGAATGACGAAAATAGATATAACCAAAACTTTAATAATTTGTCATTCTACGAAGCGGATTTTAGTACGACAGTGCAAATATATGAAAGCAAATTCCATGAATCCGTAGTGAGGCACAAAAACACATACCCAGCAGTGGGAGAGGATTAATTTGTTAAGAGAGAACATTCCAACAGAATTAGAGTTAAGGCAACGAAAATAAATAAGGTTTTTGGGGCAATAACAATAGAAAATTCTGTAATATATTAAACATATTGAGTTACTATTTGAGTTAAACAAATGATGTAAAATTCTTAGTATATAATGCATATTCACAAAATTTTTTTATAATTATGAAATCTAATAAAAAGTTTTAAAATATGAGATGTTAACAAAAAAAATCACTTTACCCAACGAAATAATTTTCTGTTTGTGAACAACTTTGTCATAATTTGAAATTGCAGTGCTTTCTTTAAATGTTATCAGCTATCATCGAAAATACTGCTCAAAAGCTTACATATTCTTGTAACAACCAACAACAGAACAAAGAACAGTTTCAAAAAGAAAAAATTAAATGTTAAAAATAACCCATCCCTTTCTATGTATTTAGTCCATGTGACATCATAAAACTTCAATAAACAAACTCAGGCTCTATATAGTTGTAACTGTTGTGCACAAACAAGGGCATGAGCAAGGACAACGGAGATAAGGCCTATTCAAAGCAATGAAGGGCCTTGGGATAGGTAAGGTAAGGTGTTGGTGGCAGTCAATGGTCGACTATCCGGAAACCACATCCAAAAACCATTAAGATTGTTTTTAAAATCTGTGAAGATTTTGTATGTTCAGTTGAGCCAAATCGTTCAGGGCCCTAAAAAAGGAGGATTCCATTGATGTTATTCACCAGTTAGATAGTGATGGACATTCATAGAGAATACTTTTAGTGGATTCTTTCAATATTTCATCCCTTCAGATTTTACATAAGTAATTTTCTGCAGTTTTATGCCTTGGCGCATGCGTGACTTTAAATTATGGTATTGTCAAGAATAATGCAATTTTTGCCACCTGTGGTTTGGGTGATGTTAAAAAAGATAAGAATAAGTAAAGTTAAGAATGACCAGCTATATCCATATGCATAACAAGCTGATTCTCCAGTTTGCATCCTATGAATGTAATACGAGAGAACCTCTCCAGACAAGACAACCTGACCTCTCCATAAAACATTGATCTAATAAAACTATCTTAAAACCTTCTTCTTTAAACTTTTCCTCTGTCAATGGACAAACATTTGCTCTACAATTGTGTTGTGAAGCATATATAAGAAGACTATTATACATAGTATAGAGCACAAATATTGCATAGAATAAAATATGTAACATATACAAGTCTTGGTACACATACAACAAAGCCAACATGAAACGTTTGGAAATTTATTTGACAGCGCAAGAACAACAACATCAAGTGAAAAAACACACACGAGCAACAACATGAATAAATAAATGCAACAAAGCAAACTGAATTTTATTGTTAAGGAAAAGGAAAGTCTACAACAGGAAGATACACATTTTCCGACAATAAATATAAAACAAAAATGGTTTGACGCATCAACCGGACGATCAACTGAATTAAATTAGTTTAAATCTTTAAACTGCTGCTTCATATTACTGTTTTAGTGAATGAAATCTTAAATCTGGTATACATTATTAATATTATTTAGTTTTTTTTTTCTTTGCTCATGTCTAGAGGGAAATTATGTTTGCATTGGCAGCATGTTCTTCACAGTTTTTTTTTCTATTATGCTGTGTTTTAATGTCTGGTCGCTTTTGTGGTATTCATCGTAAAATATGCGCTTAAGAGCCATTTGTGTTAATAAGGAAAATCTTCATATATACTTTATAAATATAAAAGCTAGTTTGTATGTGCTATGCAGAGAATATACATAATTAGTAAAATTCAGGTATATGCTGATCATTTAATTTAATGATATAAGGAACTTGTAATGTAGTACGTGGCTTTAGTGGGTAGATTTCGCTGAAATTCTTGCAAATGGCATTTCGAGCTCGAAACAAAAAATACCAAATATAGCTTCCGAAGAGGTTGTGGTTCTAGCAGCCAGAGCTAACAGAGAACCTGTTACCGCTTCTATGGTGATAAACCGCTCTAAGTCAATATTAACCGATTATATTATATGGTTTTAACATTGGAAAGTAAATAACAACAGATTGAGTGTAATGAACATTGATGCACAAAAATACTGCAATAATAGTAGTGGTAGCTTATTAAGGCATCAAGTAAGTCTGACCTTCTCAACCGATTTATCATGAGAATATGTTCCCATACCACTGTATACCTTTCTCTGAGCGGCGGTTACATAGTTATGTACATCAATACTTCAAGTAACCGAAAAAATAAAATCAGTCAGGTAGCATTTACTCAGTTAGACTATTCCTACATACTTTCCCTCGTTAAATCTTGAGCGCCTCAAAAAACTCATGAGTCGGACAATATGAATATCGGCCAGATGAACTGGGTCTGTAAACAAATATGAGCCCAGTTTTAAATTCCTTCTCATCTCCACTAATTAATTCGCAACATTCAGTCTCATTACATGCGTTCCAATAAGACAGTGTCCGGTCATGAACACCTTGCTAGCGGCAGCGTTGTGTGAGAACGTTTGAAATCTAATCGAGACCACATCTATCTGTATTGAATACAACAACGAAGAGACGCCTATTTACCGATCATTGCTAAATATGCTCCCATAACGCAGGAGAAGTTTGACTGGAATCTATAAGACAGTCAGCGCCCAGCGCCAACTTTAGATGGTTGCTGAAACGCTCAGCCATCTCGTTGAGAGATCTGCAGCAATCCATGGCTAATATTGAGTTCAAGAAGAGATAATACAAAAATACAGAAAATATACCTTAATTCTTACTGTAGTGAGGACTTCCCTCTCCTCTAGGAGGCCTTTGGGGATTACCGACCCCACGGACCCGAGGGAACCACAAGTGGACCTCTTCTCTGGCCCTGCAAGGCAAAAAGTGTAGGTAAAAAGTACATCTTTACGAGCTCCGGCCAAGGAGTCTAAAGATGTTGCTAAGGGAGGTCAGGTATGCATAGGGCGGTTTGCCCTAGGTAAACCGCCTGCCTGATCGTTTGGGTAAGAAACAGCTTTACTGTGCCATGTAGTGGCTGTGGTTATACCAAAAGACACGCTGATAAACTAACAGTTTGATGCTCGAGAGAAATGGAGCTGGGTGTCTCTTGATACCATACGAGTCTTGCATCTTTCATTATGCATCTTACGATTCTTAGTAGAGTGTGGAGTTGCACTCTCAACGTCTAGGTGAGGAATAGCACCAAACCTTTAACAAGTGTGTAACAGCGTTTGCAGGAACACTGTTACGTTGTTACCGACTAGTTCAAGTACATAGCGATAGAGTATAATTGTGTCAGACTCTTTAAGCTCTTTCTATCATTTTATGTTTGTGTGATGTCCAAAGCGTGATAACCTTGAGTTATAAATTGATATTGCCAGCCGGATGGGGTACTAATGGTACCTAGCAGAAGGTGGTTTGTTGCGGCCAGCCAGATGGAGAGCTTTGCTCGTAGCAGAAGGTGACGAAGAGTTGATCGACAGAATACTTCGGTATTTTGGTGGTGGAAGTGGGCCCGGCCGGATGGGGAACGGGAACTTCGTTTCCCAGCACTTGGCGGCATGGAGCATAATTTCAGTTTTTATGAGTGTTGAGGATGGAATGATTACTGCCCATATGACCAATAATAGAATATAATAAGACCAAGTAACAAATAACAACAGTGGGGGCCATATCGGACAGAGTGCAAGCCTCGAGCTTGTACTTGTCAGTCAATTTGGTACCCCCACATAAGAGTGATGCATAATTTGAATATTTCGTGGCGTATTGAGGATTAGATCCGGGTCTTAACAGCGGCATAGTAGTATGTTTTATTGGGGTGAAGCCTACCATCAGGTCTGCACAACGATACTAGATGTAAAACACAAACGACTTATGTCGTAAGGACTCCTCTCATGGGAGTCTATTGCGGGGGGTATCCCCGGAGAGTATCGTCCCCGCGTGCTCTATCGAACCACAGATGGGCCACTTTCCATATCTGCAGCGGTAAAAAGCGTTACCAAGGGTGTATTCCTTAGCGACCTCTGACCAAGGAGTCTAAAGATGGTACTACGGCCGGTCACGGTGCCAGAGTAGTTACGAAATATTAAAATTATCTCTTATGCAGGGGTACCATATTGACTGACAAGTACAAGCTCGAAGCTTCTACCCCATCCGATTTGGCCGCGCTGTTTTTATTACATCAACCCCTACGTGTTTCCACAGAAGTGGATCCTTACCCATTCGACTTGGAAGGATAGGTAGGAAACTACTCTGGCACCGTGACCGGCCGTAGTATCATCTTTAGTATCATCTTTAGGTCAGAGGTCCCTAAGGAATACACCCTTGATAACGCTTTTTACCGCTGTGGTTCGATAGAGCACGCGGGGACGATACTCTCCGGGGATACCCCTCGCAGTAGACACCCATGAGAGGAGTCCTCACGACATGAGTCGTTTGTGTGGACTTTAGTGGGCTTTTCTTCAAGAAATGACCCAAGGAATACGCTGGAAAAAATTGTCAGGTTCTTCCTGAATCATTCTGCTGCTTAGTGGTCAGATAGTCTTTGTGCTATTTTTAGCCATAGATCTTTAAAGTAAACCCCTAACCCTCCTCTCGTTTGTTTTTTAAAAGTCAACATGCTGTTTTGTGTTTCAGTCAGAGTGAAGTCAACGATGCCTGCTGTGTCCAGCATCGTTTTGAGGATTACAATGTACCCATAACCAATGTTCGAACATTGCGCCAGACTTAGTCTAAGAGATCTTACTGTGGCAGTGTATATACTTATTATGTCCAGCGATGGCAACTGGAAGATTCCATTTGGTTTATCGGATGGGATGGTGCGGAACGTACCAGTGATGTCCGGACTATGCATTCGTTGCACCTTGCCTAGTAGTCTACAGTATGTTGATTTGTAGACTGTCACAAGAAAATTTAACTGACCCTCCTCAAATATCATCCAGTTGTTGGTTTCGATGTATTGGGATAAATAATAATTTTCCAAAAATTACGTCATTTTATATGGGAGGTACCAGAGGGGGTGGGATATTCAGCCCAATAAGAATTCCATAACTTCATTGTGAAAAATATTAATATTGGTAAATATTCACAAGGATCAGTAAAGGTTTACTCGATTTATCGTGCACACCAGACTTACATAGCTCAAACGTAGCTTAAAAAATATGATTTTTGACGGCCTCGCGAGGCTATGGGCTAAGAGTGTTGCAAAGTATTTTAACAATGTTTTTAGCTCGGCCTTGCTAAGGAATCTCACAACTTTAGAAAAATAAATTCTGTTAGCAATAATAAATACGAGGAGGAATACGTTTTTGTTTCTTGGTTATGTAGATTTATGAAGAGCCTTTCACCAGTCTTTTACTTCATATAACATTATCTGTTTTACAACTTCAGTATACAGTTAACAATACGAGGGTTTAAGTTCCATTGCTTCCCCATAGCCATCTTGCACGCATATAGCGCCACCGTGGCATTTTTCGCTATGTTTACGGTATTGATTTTGATATTCATCTTCTTATTCAACATAAGGGAGAAGTATTTTTCACAGTCCACAAAAAGGGATTTCATTGCTTCCGAAGGAATTGGGTTTCACTGATGGGATCATATAACATCTGGTAAAACAAGACCAGTTCGGTCTTCGTCATAGTGAGAAGGTCTCTTTGAAGGATATCGCTGAGTGTACCCATAAACTTCACTCTGACCAGTATTGCCACATCGATGAACTTCGTTGCAAAGCAGGTGGTTCTTCTAAAAGATTCTTAAAATCAAAGAATGATAACTCTGTCAATTACAAAAACCTTTTTCAATAACAAATTCATGCTTTGCAAAGGCGATTTCTCTTTTATTCAATATTAGACTTATAAACCTATAAACTCGGTGATGCATTGATACTGCTATTGCAAACTGGAAACCGTCGTGAATGATATATAAATTACATTATCTACTTTTAGTCAGTCCACCTGCTTACGTTTAGACTTTTTAACTTTCGATACACATGTATATGTATGTGTTTACCGTTCTTTAACTATTATAATATTTAATTATCAATTACGTTCATATGTCTTCTTCGCCCATACCATGACTTATAGCTTGAGTGTTACTTCACACGTTTTTCAGTTGACACATTGACTGCTCCCTGTATTTATTTACTTAAGTTGATTGTCGTTGGCTGTTTTTCGATCAATTGAGTGTACGTACACATGTCTACGATGTCGCATTTCCTTCACTTTGTAACTTTATCATCGCTTTACAACAGTGGCTTTTTCCTTCTATAAGCTGCCACACATGTAAGTATTCCTAAGGGTGTCATTTTCTAAATGTATTCGTACCATTCTGCCACACAACGACACAGACGGACGTCATTGGCTTTTATGGTGGGGGGTGGGTAACAATTGGTACGCTTTCTTTGTTTTTTTTTTGGTTGTTTTTGCTAATGTTACGCTTGTAGCCGTTATTGTTGCTGTTTATGGTGTTAAAACAATGTTTGCTTTAGGGGGGTCAATAATGTAAGTGTGTGTGTGTGTGTGTGTGTTTGTACTGATGCGTGTTTTTCCCATACTTCTTGTTTTTTGTTTCTTGGTTTTGCTACGGTGCGTGTGACGTGATAAGATTTCTGAAGGTGCGAATGAATTTATTGTTTTCACTCAATTAATGTGATTTAGTTTACGCTCCGGGGTGCGAGAGAGAGATTTAGAGATATGACAAGAGGTTAGGTTGAACTGTAGAGTTTAGAAAAAAAGTATTCTCTTTTGCTTTTTTTTTTGGAGTAAGGTGTGACAAGTTTTACAAAGTTATCCTTACAGCAAAAAATGTTGTAATCGGTGGTTTTGATAAACATGCGATTTCACCTCTTTTATTATATCCTAACGATTAATGTAATTATTAGAAGTTAGACTAGGTAGAGGGTCCCCTTCACTATGACACATATGTGATATTTTTTTTTAGGAAATCTACACGTAAATAAATGTATGGTCATAATAATTACATAGAACAATACATGTTTTTGGGACTCAATTCTGAGAATTGCACGCGAAAGTAGCCCCAGAAATAAGAACTTCCGCATCATACGTTGTGTCAAGTTGGATGCATTAATTATTTAATGGCCATACGAAATATTTTGCACAGGGTGGCCCTAAATCAATGAGCTGAAGAATATTGTACTGTGTTACACAGTACAACACATGATTTTGGGACTCAATTCTGAGAATTGCAAGTGAAAGTAGCCCTAAAAAGAAGAAGTTCTGCATCATTCGTTTTCTTAAGTTGCATGCCATAATAATTTAATATCGATTTGAAGTTAGTAAGTATCGTATAGGGGAATTTGTCACGCTTAAGGCGCTTTTGTTATATGGTAGCGTCTGATTATCATAAGTAATATTCCACGTAAATCATACGCCACGGAGTACAACAGTTTTATTGTAACTGCTACAAAATACACTCAGTTCAAAATCATTTGATGAATGGAAAAGTGAAACTGTTGCTTATTTAGGGAAACGTTATATGAACAGATTAAAGGAATTGTAATTCTTAATTTTTTTAAAATTTATTTCAGCTAAATCGGACTAGTGACTCTCGAGTTATGTCAAACAAAAGAGCCTAAAACGTGGCAAATTCCCCTACGATACTTATTAACTTCAAATCGATATTAAATTATTATGGTATGTAAATTGACAAAACGAATGATGCAGAAGCTCTTATTTTTGAACCTACTTTCACGTGCAGTTCTCAGAATTGAGTCCCAAATCAATAAGCTGAAAAATGTTGTACTGGGTTATTATCCAAATTAGCAAAACTGTTAGAGTTACAGCCAACAAATATGTATAGTAAAATTCAATATCTCTGGGAATTTGTTAATTTTTTCAGTGGCGAAAGGTGTAGGCCGGTGTATTCCATATTCATTCTTGAGTCAAATTTTTATAAGCGTGCATCTTAAGAAAAATTATGGAGGTGAATTCAGTTATTTGTATGTGTGGGTACCAGAAGAAGTGTGGAAGAGGTTTGGATTTTCTAGAGATTTATCTACTGTCACAAGAAAATTAAACTGACCCTACTCAAATATCATCCAGCTGTGGGTTTCGATGTAATGGTATAAATAATAACAGAAAAATTTTATTAGAGAACATATGGCATGGGAGGTAGCAAAGGAAGTGGAGCTATTCAGCCCATTTAGGATTCCATAACTTCATTATGAAAAATTTTAATACTGGTACATTTTTACAAGAATCAATAAAGGTTTACTCGATTTATTGGGCACACCAGCCAGCCAGACATACATAGCTCAAACTTAGCTTCACGTACGTGCGATAGTGTCTGTGTGAAAAATATGATTATTGTCAGCCTCACGAGGCAATAGAATGCCTGGCACTGTTGTAATGTATTGTAAGTAAATATTGTTGCAATACTTTACATACTGACGGAAAACAAGCCCCAGGAAATAACACCCCAAATTCAACATGACAGCGGGCCCCAATGTTAAGGTCTGTTTTCATTACCCCAAAATGAAATGGACCGCAAAACAGTTATGTACTTTATCCCCAAATTTATTTTTGGGCCTGCCCAAGTTTTTTTGCCTTAAATCATACGGTAATAAGCCCCAAGTAGTGCCATAAATATATGAAAGTATACCCTAAAATTTATTGTTGTATGTGTTGGGGTATTATATCCTGGGCCCATATTTACTTCTCCAGATGTTTCGTATTGTCAGAATTCAATAACAATTGGTCCATTACTTTAGTAAATCCACGCCTACCTTTTCTATCAATCTCAATATTGGACAAATTCTTTCCTGAAGAATCTCCCAACTTTAGAAAAATAAATTCTGTTAAGGCTAATAAATATTACATTCTTGTACAAATTTATGGAAAAAACAAACACTTATTTCCTTTTTTGTTTCTCGCTGCTTAACAATAAACCTTTTTTTCTAAAATTCCTATAAAAAAACAGAAATTTTGTCTCATTTTGAAGTTTAAGTGCATACAACAAAATGCTTTTAAAATGTCTGCAACTTGTTTCCATTACCGAATCATAGCAAAAAAACAAACCTTTAATAGCTTTTATATTAATTTCTCCTCCATTGATCATTTCTAATCTCTATCAAATATTTAACAAGTGTCCTTAAATATTTATTGGCAAGAAAGTAACAAAAGATAAAGAAAATCTACTCAACCATGGATCTGCAAATTGCCCTTAAACCATACAGCCGTTTTTCATATCAGTCAATATACTCAAATATTTCTTTTGGTAAACTCCTACTACTTCATCATACATTTCCCAAGACAGTAATTTCTGGTGACACATACTCCAAGGGACCAATGTCCACAAAAAGCCAAAACGAAATGTCACAAAATGAATAGAAAAACAAAAAACGCCGTCAAACAAAAATTGTCAGCAATTTTTACTAGGAGAACTCCACTGCCTCTGTGAGTTGAGTTAAATTCACTTAATGTTGTATAGATTTTTGTCGACGTTGACAGAGGTAACGGCGGGAGGGGGCTGGGTGCCCCCATTGGGCTCTTCATGGCTGATGATTTTTAAAGATAAGACCATAGCACACATTCCAAATGCAAGCTCAACACTGGCATTGTATGAACTTCACGATATTCGCCCCACCCATTTGTATTAGAGAGGGAGTAACTAAATAGTGGGAGGGCCAAACAAATAGAGGGGAGACAATGTCATATATGGTCATGGACTTTGGTTTCAATACGAGTACTTATACGTGCATATGACCGTGTGTGTCTGTGTGTGGGGTCAAAGAAGTTGGAGGTTAAGTCAATGCTAGCGTGACTTGTTCAATTTTCTTATTTACTTAATTATGCTGACCATGAGGAATAAGCACGTGCACTTCAAGTCATTAAAGGATGAGCTTAATTTCGAACACATATATCAGACTTGCCTCAAATTAAGTGACATTGATTTCGATAAATATCTATTAGTAAGTTTTAACTTGAAGTCAAGTCAAGAGAAATTGATTGTTGAGGTTTTTAACTCATTCACAGATTTTCTATTTAAGTTTTAATATTTAAAAGCTTTTGTCTATTCTTTATAACTATGACAGATTTTCTATTTAAGTTTTAATATTTAAAAGCTTTTGTCTATTCTTTATAACTATGATGTTTTACAGAAGCACTTCGTTCGCTATGTAAAGAGAAACGTACAGAAATACCGTACTAGCAAACCACACTTTTATTAAATGCTTATATTTCGTTGAAGAATTTTTTATTAAGGAATTTTTAAAACAAAGTCTTTTGACAATGAGACCAGTACTATAAAAGTCTGTTCGGAACTTAATAAAAAAAACCAAATAGGGGCTTAACAACTTTTGAATTTCTAATAATTTTTGGTTTAAGCCAATGAGTTTATAGGATTTTTAAAACAATAACTTTTAGCAAAAGACTGCGTCCTGCCTCCAAAGTTATTTATACAGATGTTTCGGTTGCCGAAAGATGGATCCCAGGAAATAACACCCAAATTCAAAATGACAGCAGACCCCAATGTTGAGGTCTGTTCTCATTATCCCAAAATGAGATAGGCCCCAAATGGACCCCAAAATAATTGTGAACTATAACCCCAAAAATTATTTTTGGGTCCACCTAGTTTTTTGTTTTGAATAATACGAATATAAGCGTCAGTAGGCCTTAAAGTAACCAGTGGTTGTATAATGTTAAAAATTTGCGTCAGCTCTTATTTTACTTTTGGGGTAAAGTTTCAAATAACGTATTTATACTTAGTTGAAATTACACCCCAAACAACCCTACGGGAAAAGTGGTGTTCATTTACCTGAGTGTACCTATCTCAGGACGGGTGAAGAGGGGATGTGTCACCAAACTGATCCTAAAGTGTTAAAAAAAAGTCAATTTGACTGATCTGTAGTATTCTGCGGCGTTGTTTATAAATAAGTAGAAAAGTCAGAAAAATATAAAATATTTTTATATAATTTAACCCTAGACAACTAAGTAATTTATCAAAAAGATTCATTTAATTGTTCCGTTTTATTTTGGGGCATATTAACAAAAAACAGATATCATAGTTAGGTGACTTGTTTTTAATGAACCTGTCGTAAGGCTTGTACTGTTGAACTGGTTCAAGACACATCACAAAGTATTAGTTAGGTGTCAATTGACACTTTTGTGGCCAACCCCATGAAAAACGTACCGGTTCTCTACATACAAAAGTTCCGGAACTGGAACCGGTTCATGCACCCCAGGGAACCAGTCCCGTGACTGGTACTGTACCGGTTCATTTTCCCGTAGGGAAATTACTCCAAATTTTCATTTTAATTTTAATTCATTTTTCCATTTAATTACGCAGTACAACCCATGATTTTGGGACTCAATTCTGAGAACTGCACGTGAAAGTAGCCCCAAAAAGAAGAAGTTCTGTATGATTCGCTTTGTCAAGTTACATGCCATAATAGTTTAATATCGATTTGAAATTAGTCAGTATAGTATAGGGGAATTTGTCACGTTTTAGGATGTTTTGTTATATTGTTATATGGTGGCGTATGATTATCATAAGTAGTATTCAACGTAAATCATATGCCACGGAGTACAACAGGCTTTGATAACCAGCGCCGTTCGAACTGTGCG